>BKCP01012292.1:69519-82121 GCA_008636005.1 Striga asiatica | reverse complement strand
TCTCTTTTTTTTTTTTTTTCTGAGACATTCAACTCTCAACTTTCCACGTCAAGTCACCTCACACAATCAACATCAAGCAGAATAGTCACTAGCACATTTCAAGAATATAAACCGTTCAAGACCAACTCACTACGAATAAAATACATAAATATCAACCGTCATGCCTTTGTCCCTCAATTGACAACACTTCAAGAATTTAACCAGAAATAATTAACCCAAGTCATCATAACTAGCACAATAATTCCAACACACACTCAATTCATCATTGCGAAATTCCACATACGACACCAAAAACTCAATTAATTTTTTCCTTATTCTCAACCAAAAGCAGCTAGACAACTAAAAACAACTAGATATGACACTAACCAAATCAAAAATCAACCCAAGCAAACATACAAGCACAAAAAAAATAACATAAGTACACCCGTCAACAAAACCTCCCTAAACTTAATCTATACTATAAAGCACAATAAGGGAATCGAAATCACCAGATCATCAACGGGTGATTTTCTTTGCTCGCTGCTACTGTGAATACTCTGTCGTTCCTCTAATGATGTGAGTCCTTTGTCGCTCCTTGACTCATCGGGCAAGTCGGGTGCTCGAATGGATCTTCGAGTGGGCTGTTATCGGGGGCCCCGATAGCAGTACGAAATGCTGCCAGGCTATTATCGGGGAAGACAATAGCAGTGGACAATCCACTCGGATAGTTATCGGGGGAGGCGGTAGCAGTACGGTTTTACTCAGTCTCGCCGTGTTCTTCATTCTCTTCATCGTTTAGCTCAAAATTACGTTCCTTCAGCACCTCCAGGTCCGTGTCGCTGCTCTTCTGGAACAAGAATTCAACCGTAGAGATAGATTTGAACTAATCAAAATACCAATACTAATAGAAAAAAGAAAACAAATATTGGGTTGCCTCCCAACTAGCTATTTTTTTTTATTGTTGTTGGCTCGACTTATTACTTCCCTTTTCTTCAAGCTATCCATGGCAGATTCAGAGATGACCTCAAAGGAGGCACAAACCTTCCATCACCATGCTTCTTCAAGATCCTCTTATCATGTGTTGGCAAAGATTTTAATTCGCGTTTCGGAGTCTGCATAATAGATGGCGAAATTTTCTGGTGGAATTTTGATAATTTAAAATTACCATCATAACTAGGAGGAACAGGTCCTATCTTATGCAAATCCATGACGATCTCCCTCACTTCTTTGGCTCGATTGCAAAAATCGCCCCCGTCCACTTCTGCTATCGAGGGCGATAACAGTTTGTTGCATCCAATGCTCGATGCAATCACCACTTCTAACTCATCATTACGACCATGAGTCTCCATATATTCCTGTGCTAAAGGGTCAATAATGTCAAGCATATAAATAGAATCATCACAATCATTAGGATATTTCATAGTATAAAAAATATTAAACTTGATGACTTGTCTATCAAACTCCATCGTAAGAGTGCCCTGTCAAACATCAATCATTGTTTGGGCTGTGTTCAAAAATGGTCTTCCCAATAAAATTGAGGTGGAGTTTGAGGACTTATCATCCATGCTCAACACATAGAAATCAGCCGGGAACACAAGATCATTAACTTTCACAAGAACATCCTCAACAACGCCGTCGGGAAAAGTGGTACTACGATCAGCGAGTTGGATAACAACCCCGGTTTTCTTTAAAGGACCCAAATTTAGAGAATTAAAGATGGAACGAGGCATAACATTTATCGAAGCACCCAAATCAAGCATAGCTCGTTCTATTTTTAAATTCTCGATTATGCAAGGAATGAAAAACATACCTGGATCACTCTTTTTCTTTGGCAAGCTCTTTTGGAACACAACTGAGACATTCTCACCCATTATCACCTTCTTGTCCTCCTTCAATTGCTTCTTATTCGTGCACAAGTCGATTAAGGGAATATTGACCTCGACCTTTCTGAAAATGTTAAATATCTTCTTCCTGGCATCATCTTTCTGTTGCCGCTTGATTCTTGATGGAAACGACAAAGGTTCATCCCACCTCGGCTCGATTTCGATGGCTATTCCCTTCATTTTAGCTCCAACCTTTCTGCTATTATGGGGGGTGATAACAGGAGAATCTTGAGTATTCTCGTCATCTTCTTTCTCGTCTGTATCTTCCTTCAATGGATAGGACCCTCGGGGGCTGGGAGCTCCTTACCACTCCTCAATGTGATGGCGCTGACATCCTCGGATTAATCTCCGATTGAGATGGTAGTTTGGAGTTTACTTGCGACTCCAGTCGGTTCACGTGATCCGACAATTGGGTTACTTGTCCCTCCAAGTTCTTAAGGCTGGATGTCATGCTCTCCATCAGCTCCTTCATTGTATCATTTGTTGGAGGACGAGTGTTTTGCTCCCCCGTGCCTTGGTACCTTTGGTAGCCTTGTCCCCTTTAAAAGTTTTGGGGCTGCATTCGATCTTGCTCCCTAAACTGATTGCCGCTATTGTTTCCACACCTCAAATTTGAGTGATCTCGCCACCCTAGATTATAAGTGTTTGAGAATGGGTTGTAATTGCGCCCAGCACCATTTTTCGCCCCTACTGCATTGGCACGAGACTCCGTCGTGTTCACTGCCCATGGACAGTCCTCGGTAGTGTTATCCACCGTCTCGCATAGGCCACATGGTCGGACCCTCAATGCTTGACCCACAGCCAACTGGCGAACCACGGAAATTAACTCCTTGATTTGTGCCTGTAACGAGTCGGTCCCTTCTTCTTGAACCAGCCTCCTGCAAGATACCACGAGTACCAAACTGTTGAGAATTAGCCGCTATGTGGGCAATTAACTTTCGTTCTGCAGTAGGAGTTTTGTCCATAAGTGCACCTAGGGCTGAGCATGGGACTCGGTGAATTTCGAACCGTTCTGAAAATCGAACCAAAATCACTCAGAACCGAAAAATATTCGTTGACCGTTTGACTTTCTCCAAACCGAACCGAACCGAAAAAATAAATGGTACGGTTCTGGAGATTTCATAAATATCCGTACCGAGAACCGAACCGAACCGTCCCGTACCGTACCGGACCGAAGAACCGAAATTAAGAACCCAATTATAAAAATAGATGCATGTTATTAATATATTTTATGTCAACTTTGATCTTATATAATTTGAGAATTTTTAAAATGCAAATAAAATATAGTAATAACAATTAAGATTCACTTACATTTCATGTTTAGCAATACTTGATTTACAATTGAATTTCTCTTGTTTAAAAAAACAAAATAGAATGGAATGGAAGGTTAAAGATTTAAAAATAAAATAAAAATTTAAACTTTACGTAAAGTTGTCGATAATTAGGCTTAGTTTATCTTATAACTAACATGGTATGGAAGGTTAAATAAATATTACTTTAATATAAAACTGCATTATATTTTGTTTGAATTTTAAATTTTTAATGTTAGTTAAATTTAGTCATAACTAAAATTTAGGGTTACTTCTAAAGTTGATTTAAAAATAAAATCTTTAGTATGATGAAGTATTGATGAATGTTGGATTTAAAAAAAAACATATAAAAAATAAAATATAACCAGGTAGTCATTCAAAAAAAATTAAAAAATGATAAGAAATCTCCAAATATCCGAACCGAACCAAACCGAACCGAACCGTTCCGATAGTCCCGAAAACCGAACCGAACCGAAAAATAAAAATCTCCGAACCGGACCGAACCGATTTTTTGGTACGATTCTGGAGATAGAATTTTAGTGATCTTCGAACTTCAGTATGGTTCTGGAGATTTATCAATCTCCGAATCGTACCTACCCATGCCCATCCCTAAGTGCACCGCCACTAGCTGCATCTAGCATATTCCTATCCATGAGTAAGAGGCCCTCATAAAAGTATTGGATCAATAGTTGGTCGGCCATCTGGTGTTGTGGACAACTCGCGACTAACCTCTTGAACTTTTCCCAGTACTCGTACAATGTCTCCCCTTGCATCTGTCGCACCCCACAAATTTCCTTACATAGAGCGGCGACTCGTATCGCCAGAAAGTACCTCTGGAGAAAGATCTTCTCCAATTCTTCCCATGTAGTAATCGATCCCAAAGGCAGATAATAGAGCCAGTCCTTTGCAACATCCTTGAGAGAAAATGGGAAAGCACGTAGCTTGACTTGCCCCTCGGTCACCCCGGTGGGTTTCATGCTGGAGCACACCGTGTGAAACTCCTTCAGATGTTTGTGTGGGTCCTCACCGGCGAGACCATGGAATGATGGTAGCAAGTGAATCATCCCGGACTTTAACTCGAACGTGGTATCATTCATCTCCGGGAAAGTTATGCATAAAGGTTGTTGCGGTAGTACGGCATTCGCAAGTTGCCTCAAAGTGTATTCTTCGTTCGACATTACTATGTTCTCGGTGATGATATTGGTGTCTTCTTGGCTCTGGTCACTCTCACTTCTGTCCTCTATGATATAGGATATTATACTAGACCGGGTTTAATGGATAAAAAGGGAATATATTGAAGAATAAGCCTACACCTGGCTAGGATACATGGCATGATGCTATTGGGCAAGCCCGACTTGGACCATAAGGTACACTCCCCCTATAAAAGGGGGCTAAGGTATCTCATTCTCTCACTCTCTCTACATTCATAATTATACTCCTGGGATTTGGAGTGAGACTGACTTGAACGTCGGAGGCCCGATGCCGGGAGGGTTTTTGCAGGAACGGAGGCCGTCCGATTTGAAGGAGCCCGAGTGAAATCTTATTCACTTCATTGGCGCCGTCTGTGGGACCCGTTTGAAAAGCCAAACGTAGTTCCGATCGAAAAATAACAAAAATCCTCCTTCGACTCAGTCGGCCAACGTGCTCGAATTGTAAAAATGTTTACATCAACAGGTAGATCTCGTCGATGTGAATCTCCCTTTAAAATCTCATTCGAAAATTCTTCCGGGAAGGCCGTCAATTTTGCGGTCAAAGTTTCCAGATCTAGCAAAAAATTGGTCAAAATCGTACATTCAAATGCATTTTCTCGACGATCCGGGAGGGCTATGAAGAATCCGAGGGTGCCACCGTTATCCTCTCGGAGAGACGAATCTCCAGCTACCAACCTTTGGCGGACGCCGTCGCCGCCGCCCCCGGACGCCGCCACCTCCGCCGCCGGCCGCCGGTCAAAGTCTTCTAATCTGAAAAATCGCCATATCATCACGAAGCTCTTCTCGCGCTCGTTCTCCCCTTAAAGTTTTCCTCTGGGAAGGCCGTCGATTTGTCGGTCAAAATATGTAGATCTAAGAAATTGTTAGTCAACCATCGGTCTTCTTCTCCGATTTCTCGTCGATTTCCGGTGAACCACCTCGAACCGATGGCACCACCAGATTTTCCTTGTTGAGGCGCGTACAAGGCAGGTCATCTTCCCCGGATCTGGCAAGGTTTGACCGGCGAAGAGTTTTCCGGCGTGTTCCCGTCTCCATGCTTGCAGATCAGCCCAGTGCAGAGGATGCCACTCCACGCAGCCCAGCGCACATCTTGTCCAGCTTGTGGGCCGCTCCAGCCCGTGCGGCCCCCTCTCCTCACACTGTTAGGCCCGTGCAGCTCGTGTCCGGCCCGCGATACAGCCCGCGTCTCTCACTCCACCAGAGCCGCGAGAGCCCGCTTCTCGGCCCGCGGATTCCAGCCTCTCAGAGGCCCTACCAGGCGGCCCAATGCCTCCAGACCGCGACCCATTAATCGTGGCAGCCTCCCAGTGGGCCCATTTCGCGCAAAAACTCCTCCAGCGCAGCCCAATAGCCCATATGTGGCCTATTTTGTGTTCAAACCTCCTCCCTCTCAAGCCCAAATGATCCAAAAACAACCGCGGTTCGAGCCCGTGATTATTTCGGGACAATTTAACCAAAATGGTGAGCTCATGGTGAGTCCGGGATTACACAACATGGATGGTAAGGTATTGGAGATATAATTCTCACGATGAAGGTATGACGTTCATTTAAATTATGGACCGCAGAATTTTTAAATTGGTGATAATTGGAGAATATATTTGATTTATTCGTGCAAAAGTATTTAATTTATTTGCGGAGTATTATTTGATCGATTCGTAGAAAAATTTGATTTATCCGTGGAATTATTTGGAGTATTTGTGGGGAATTATGTGATATATTCGTGGGATTACTTGATGTGTGCTAGGGGAATTATTTGATTTGTTGGTGGAATTATGTGATTTATTTGAGGAGATATTATTTGATATATTCGTGGAGGCTATTTGATATATTCGTGAAGATCATTTGATTTATTTGTGGAGAAATTATTTGATTGAAAATAAATGCGGGTCGTGATTTCGAGTTGAGAATATTTCGTGATAATGCTTGACGTGTATTTGGTGCATTTATCAATTTTTATTGGTGGGCTCGAGGAGATTGATTAACATTATACGATTTGATATCTTGATACATTCAGAGCCTCTCATTTGGATTTTCATGCGAAAATGTGGAATTTTGCTTGAATTGACTACTCATAATTTTTTAAGCATGTCATTGCTCGAGCATGTCTTAAATCGAGGAGAGGATGATGATTATATTTGATCTCTTGTTGTTCTTGCGTGGAGAATTGCAAAATGGATGATGTGAATATGATATGGATAATGATATCTCATTGAATTCTTGTCGAGGAAACAACCAAATAACCCGAATCTCGACAAGCTATGGCGGACAAGTTGTGGAGTTTTGAGGACAAAATGAGCGTGCACGAAGCCATCAAAGCAGGGTGATAAGGAGGAACGAGTCTGGATGGTGCCGATCGCGGGTGGCAACTTCAAAGGCAGAAATCATTCTCTTTTGGAAAAGTAGAATAATTGGGAGTGGCATTCTCGACCTTCAGGTATAAAGTTAGTCCCAACTCTTGTCAATGGCTAAGATCGACTGACACTATTTTGTGACATGTGGAGACTCTTAACATTCCTTCTTGGGAGAAATGTTCATTGTTTGAATATTTTGGGTGAAATGTTGCTGATATTATGGTGTATATGGATATGTTTAGCATTATTATTCAGGTGACTAACAAAATGCAGAAAATGAGGTGTATGTGGAGTCACGAACAAAACTATGGCATGACTAAGGCCTTCAGCCTAGCCAGTCTCGAGTCGTCATGACTAAGGAGCTCGGTATTGAGAATAATTCATTCGAATTTTTGTTTGATGCATTTGTTTAATGATTGTTTGTAGCTGCAGAGTATGGTTTATTGTAACTGTTTGTTGAATTCATGGCTTTGTGATATTCTGGTCGACTGTACATTTGAGTGGGTGTTTATGCGATTTCATACCGTGGTACAGACTTGCATGTAGATTGAGGTGTGGTGTAAACGAATGTGGACCAATTTGATTGCTTTGATTTATTCGTCTTTTGTTATTATTGCTATCGGGATTGCAAATTGGATGATGTGGATAAAACTAATGGAACTTGTTGAATGTTGCTGAAGAAAATGCACGAGCAGGTGGATTGGATATTGGTTATGGTGAGGAGTGCAAAGCATGGAGCAAACAGCAACTCAGTGTTGGGTTCGATAGTACCGTACGGGCTTTAAGCAGCGGAATTTAAAAATTTTCAAAGTAAGTATTTATCGAATAAATACAACACCCGTACATACTAATTGCGAATTAACTGATCGTCATCTTTAAAACATGCATCACATACAAATTTTGATTTGTTATAATAAAGTAAATACAAATACAAATAAATAGTATTTACCGAGTAGTTCTTGAACTCCTTCAATTTAACCGAAGTGGATTGTGGGAATCGGTTCCCGGTTTGTAACGTCAACGGATTGAGGTTACTCGCTTGAGGAATCCAAGTGTCTTCCCTCTAATCGTATCCACCCTATGAAGCCCGGTTCCGACTACCTTCCTTCGCTAGTAGGAATGTCTCGGTTTTCTCGTATAGGAAAATATATATATATAGATATAATTTGGGAATTTCCAAGAACACTTTCTTGAAATATATGAAGAACACTTTCTTCTCTCTTTGAATTTCTCACAAAATCACTTAGCATAATTTGCAAACATTTTGCATCTATTTATACTAAACATTTTAGCATAAAATAATCAATATTTAGTAATATTAAATAAAATCTGATTTTATTTAAAAATCATATTACTAACTATTGACTTTATATATAATAAACAATGTTAAGTAGTTCAAACAACCATCTAACCACCATTTATTATATTCATTTTATTATTTTAATCCTTAAATCATATTTAAAGATAAAAATAATAATATAATAATAAATCTTGAGAATCTATTCCAAGACTTTATTATTATATTCATTTCCCAATTTTCATCCATATTATAATAATCATATTATTATTATTTTGGATTTGAAATTTAAAATCCTATTTTAAAATTCAACTTTATTAATTTAGTAATTACTTTAATTACTAAAGTAATATCCAAAATGTAATTAATCAATCTTATTGATTAATATATTCCTTTAATTGACATCTAATCAAATTAGATATTTATCAATTAATTCTAACCATTAGAAATACAATCTTTACCTTTGTTCATAATTAGTGTGACCTTTTAGGTTCACTATTAATACTAGTAGTGGGTTTACAACACTTTGTAATTTGAGTTAAATCTTATTAACTCTTATTCAAGAATTAACCCCTTAATTCATGAACCCACATATCATGGTAACACCTAGCAAGTATCATGAATCTAGTATTAAGTGAATAGCGAGTAAACCTATTCCGATTACAACTCCATACATGTAAAATCCTTTCGACATCTAATTTCCCGATTAAGTCTTGGGTATGATTTTGTCGAAACCCAAATTGACTTAATAACTATGATTCTATTTCATGTTTATTAACCCGGTTATGAATCACTATTCATCTCTGCCTTGGCCAAGGACTTTGGATTAATAACTATGAAACACATAGGAAATTCACTTATCTTCATAAGTGTCGAATCCTTTATTGGCCACTAACAAACTTCCATACATATTAACATAATACCCAACTTATCCCTTTAAACGATAGTGCTAGCTACCAAAAGGATAAATCAAAGTAGAATGTAATATGCACAAAGTTACCATTGTGCCTCAAGTCTTAGGATTAGTCATGTACTATTGTAACATGAAAATTCTTATTCGACTGAATAAATTCTTCATTAAGAATTTTCATACGGTCATGTTCAGTGAACTTGTTCTCTAACAAGCACCCACATAAATGTACTTACGTCTTACGCTAATGTTGATGGAATGCAACATTCTTGTCCAACAAGCATACAAACTATGTGCAAGTCTTTTATGGATTATTCGATATCCCATCTCGAAACATCCATCGACTTGGAACTGTATTTAAGATCACGGCTTTCAAGGTATGTTCCATGATCACCATCTCTATGCGCAACCATACCTTATAACCATAAGTGATCTAGGGATTTTATCTTAAGTGCAATTATAAGATAAATGCTTTCTCTTAAGATAAAGAAATGCCTTATTCATAATATAATTCCAATAGACTGTATTTACAAGTAGAATACGTCCAATTAGATTGGAACGCCGGGTACCCTACTCTAACAATCTCCCACTTGCCCTAGTTCCAATCACTCATGTATCTAAGACCCATCTTCTCAAGATGTCCTTCGAACACTTTCTGTGATAAGGGTTTAGTTAAGGGGTCTGCTATATTTTCTGCTGAGTCGACTCGCTCCATCACGACATCGCCTCTACCAATGATTTCTCTAATCAAATGGTATCGCCTCATAATGTGTTTGGATTTTTGATGAGATCTTGGCTCCTTTGCTTGCGCAATAGCCCCATTGTTATCACAATAAATCATTATTGGATCAACAACGGATGGTACTACACCCAACCCTTGGATAAAGTTCCTTATCCAAACAGCTTCTTTTGCAGCATCAGATGCAGCAATATATTCAGCCTCTGTCGTAGAGTCAGCAATTGTTTCTTGTTTGGAACTTTTCCAACTAACTGCTGCTCCATTCAGAGTAAATAAGTATCCAGACATGGATTTATAGTCGTCTTTATCGGACTGAAAACCAGAATCAGTAAAGCCTTCTAGTTTCAGTTCTCCATTGCCGTATACCATAAAGATATCCTTAGTCCTTCGTAAGTACTTAAGAATCATCTTAACGGCTTTCCAGTGTTCTTCACCTGGATTAGACTGATATCTGTTCGTTACACTAAGTGCATAAGCCACATCAGGTCTTGTACATAACATTGCATACATAATGCTACCAATAGCTGATGCATAAGGTATATGACTCATCCGTTCTCTTTCTTCAGGTGTCTTTGGAGACATCGTCTTAGAAAGAGAAATCCCATGACTCATTGGAATATATCCTCGTTTGGATTCTTCCATGCTAAACCGTTGTAGCACCTTATTTATGTACGTCCACTGGGATAGTCCGATCATCCGTTTAAATCTATCCCTATAGATTTTTATCCCTAGGATAAAGGATGCTTCTCCCAAGTCTTTCATGGAAAACTGTTTTGACAACCATGTCCTAGTTGACTGCAACATCCCTACATCATTCCCAATGAGTAGGATGTCATCAACATATAGAACAACAAATGTAACTGCACTCCCACTAACCTTCTTATAAACACATGGTTCATCCGGATTCTTATGAAAATCAAACGTTTTGATCGTTTCATCAAACTGAATATTCCAACTCCTCGAAGCTTGTTTAAGTCCATAAATAGACCTTTGAAGTTTACAAACCATTTGTTCACTCCCATTGGATAGGAAACCTTGCGGTTGTTTCATATAAATGTCTTCCTTAATATTTCCATTAAGAAAAGCAGTTTTCACATCCATTTGCCATATCTCGTAGTCATAATACGCAGCTATGGCTAGCAATATCCGAATAGATTTAAGCATTGCTACTGGTGAAAAAGTTTCCTCATAATCAACACCTTGTTTTTGAGTATAACCTTTAGCAACCAGTCTTGCTTTAAAAGTATTTACTTCTCCATCTACACCACGTTTTCGCTTGTAAACCCATTTACAACCTATGGGTACAATACCCTGTGGTGGATCAACCAAAGTCCATACTTTGTTTGAATACATGGAATCTATTTCGGATTGCATAGCTTCTTGCCATTTATCTGAGTCAATGTCCAGTATTGCCTCATCATAGCTTATTGGATCATTATCCAAAAGGAGTCCCTCTTCATTGTCTTTTGACAATAGGTATAGCCTTTCAGGCGCCCTAGAAACCCTTTCGGATCTCCGAAGAGGTTGTGTTTCAGATGGTCCAGTCTCTACTGGTATGTTATTTGTGGTACTTTGTGGAATTTCTTGTGGTTCTTCATTAAGTTCTATGACTCCACTATTCTTTGAGATGAACTCTTCCTCTAAGAATACAGCATTCCTCGAAACAAACACCTTTTGTTCAGAGGGGTCATAGAAATAGTATCCGATAGACTCTCTTGGATACCCCACAAATTTACATAAGATGGATCTCATATCCAACTTACCTCCCACTAACTGCTTTACATAAGCAGTACAACCCCATACTCGTAAATACTTGTATGAGGGTGATTTACCACACCATATCTCATAAGGTGTGCTGGGTACAGCTTTACTTGGCACTCTATTCAAAATATATGCTGCTGTTTCTTAGGCATAGCCCCAGAATGAAAGAGGTAGATCAGTGGAACTCATCATCGATCGAACCATGTCCAACAATGTTCGATTCCTTCTTTCGGAAACTCCATTGAGTTGTGGAGTTCCAGGAGGCGTCCACTGTGAGACAATCCCATTATCTCTTAAATAATCAAGAAACTCATTTGTTAAATATTCAACTCCTCGATCCGATCGAAGAACTTTAATATTTCTACCAATTTGTTTCTCCACTTCATTTCTGAATTCTTTGAACTTTTCAAATACTTCAGATTTGAACCTTAATAGGTACACATAACCATACCGTGAATGATTAGTGAAGGTTATGAAATAGTGATAGTTCCCCTTGGCACTAACATTTAGTAGTCCACAAACATCCGTATGGATCAAATCCAACAGACCTTTAGATCGCTCCACTTGTCCAACAAATGGTGATTTAGTCATTTTACCTTTAAGACATGACTCACATGTAGGCAACCTATCCTCTCCCCTAAGGTCGAGTTTAGGTCCCAATTTGTGAATCCGTTTTTCGGATATGACCTAATCTAGCGTGCCAAATTGTGAATGAACTATGATTATTTAATTTCCTTTTATTTTGTTGAATGGTTAGGATGGGTCTTTCTGGTGTAATGGTATACAACCCATTTGTCAAATTTCCGGAATAAATAAAAGTTGTGTCTTTGAAAATAGAACATTTTCCATTTTCAATGACAAACTTAAAACCTTCCTTATCCAATATTGGAATAGAAATAATGTTTTTTATTAAATCCGGAACATACAAACAGTTTGATAGACAAATCTTTACATCATTCTTCAATGCTAGATAAACAGTCCCAATAGCTTTAGCAGCAACTCTTGCCCCATTGCCCATCCTTAGGATTGTTTCTTCACCATCTAGCATATTACTTCTTGCCATCATCTGCAAATCATTGCAAATATGTGAGCCACAGCCGGTATCCAATACCCAAGAAGAATCGTTAACAGACAAGTTAACTTCAACAAAATAAATACCTG
>BKCP01012292.1:0-65443 GCA_008636005.1 Striga asiatica | reverse complement strand
TGACTAAGGCCTCCGGGCTGGGTGGTCGCATGTAACGACCACTCCTTCGAGGGTGGACATGTGTTCGAAGACAAAAATCTACCCGACTAAGGCCGTGAGGCTGGGTGGTCACATGTATCGACCACTCATTCGAGGGTGGACATGTGTTCGAAGACAAAAATTCCACACTGACTAAGGCCTCCGGGCTGGGTGGTCGCATGTAACGACCACTCCTTCGAGGGTGGACATGTGTTCGAAGACAAAAATCTACCCGACTAAGGCCGTGAGGCTGGGTGGTCACATGTATCGACCACTCCTTCGAGGGAGGACATGTGTTCGAAGACAAAAAATGCACCATGACTAAGGCCTCCGGGCTGGGTGGTCACATGTAACGACCACTCCTTCGTGGGTGGACATGTGTTCGAAGACAAAAATCCACCACGACTAAGGCCGTGAGGCTGGGTGGTCACATGTATCGACCACTCATTCGAGGGTGGACATGTGTTCGAAGACAAAAATTCCACACTGACTAAGGCCTCCGGGCTGGGTGGTCGCATGTAACGACCACTCCTTCGAGGGTGGACATGTGTTCGAAGACAAAAATCTACCCGACTAAGGCCGTGAGGCTGGGTGGTCACATGTATCGACCACTCCTTCGAGGGTGGACATGTGTTCGAAGACAAAAAATCCACCATGACTAAGGCCTTCGGGCTGAGTGGTCGATCCTAGTATTGGGTCGTGGAAGATATGGAGCCTATCGGAGACCTCAGAGACAGGTCGATTGTTTTTACCTGATTTGATGTATGGTTATGACCTTGTCGAAATTGTTTTTCGACCTCATTGGCAGGTAGATGGAGTTCACCTGAATTAGTTCACGGAGTCAGGTCAAGTGAGTTCATTTGGTGCAATTCGTGTAGATTATTCGACGACCTCGGTGGCAGGTCGATGATTTTTATTTGATTGTGGTTTTGTCGAATTTATTTTTCGACCTCGGAGTCAGGTCGAGGGAGTTCATTTGGTGCAATTCTTGGAGATTATTCGACGACCTCGGTGGCAGGTCGATGATTTTTATTTGATTGTGGTTTTGCCGAATTTATTTTTCGACCTCGGTGGCAGGTCGAGGGAGTTCATTTGGTGCAATTCGTGGAGATTATTCGACGACCTCGGTGGTAGGTCGATGATTTTTACTTGATTTTAGTTTTGTCGAATTTATTTTTCGACCTCGGTGGCAGGTCGAGGGTGTCCATTTGGTGCAATTCGTGGAGATTATTTGAGGACCTCGATGGCAGGTCGATGATTTTTATTTGATTGTGATTTTGTCAAATTTATTTTTCGACCTCCGAGGCAGGTCGAGGGAGTTCAGTTGGCGCAATTCTTGGAGATTATTCGAAGACCTCGATGGCAGGTCGATGATTTTTACTTGATTGTGATTTTGTCGTATTTATTTTTCGACCTCCGAGGTAGGTCGAGGGATACCCTTGCCGAAAATCGCCTCCTTCTCTTGTCGAACCTTCTTCCTTAGCTCGGTATCCCGTCTTGTGATCTCCGGATAATATTCTTAGTCTTCAGCTCCTGAAGACCTTGTTTTCATTCACCTAAAAAAATCAAGAAAAACTTTAGTTAAAATGTGAAAAAATTCGGAAATAATTTGACGTAAAAAACCGACGTCTTTTCTGTTATCATCGGGGGCGATAACAGAGAAGCAGCGAATTTTCACACCAAAAATGCAACCAAAAAAATAAACTAAATAACACAAATAAAATCATTATTTATATCGCGCCACTCCTCGGCAACGGCGCTAAAATTTGATCACGCGTCTTTACACGGCAAATTTGAATTTATAAATTTTCCTAACTAACCCTTACTAACTAGTAGTAGTGGCTAGCAAGGGTCGATCCCACAGGGGGTGTGGTGTAAACCGTGATTCTATCATATTAATTAGATTAAAGTAGAAATGGGGGGATTTGATTTAATACTAAACTACTAGCAAAACAAGAAAATAAACTAGAACTTTGAATAAATGATTAAAATGAAAAAAATGATGAAACCAAAAATAAACAAATAATCTAGAAAATATGAGAACGAAATCGGTTCCAGGTCGGTCTACACCCTCGAAAAAATAGCCCAATTAATGCATTTATCAAATCTCACTCGTCTTCTAAAACTATCGGTGGTAGATAGCAATAAGCTCTGATATCCGAATTTTCTCTTATTTTTACTTAATCGAAATAAACTCTTCAATTAAATCTAACTAGCGAACAACTCGGAATAAGCTCTCCTAATTTAATCCACTAGACGCATTAGAATTTAGAAAAATAGACCGATCTAAGCAACACAACACATAAGCTCGGTTCATGTAACTTATGTTCTGTTATCCCTAGCAATGCACGACTGTTAGTTGGTACAATTGAATTAAGAACTACGAAAATTACGGATCGAAGCCTCAACTCTAGCAATTAACATGCAATTCATAACTTAGGTGATCAAGCTAAATTAAAAATCACACATTATCACATTAAACTAGAATAACACGAACAATTTTATACGACAAATAAAACGAGATAAATAGCATTAATCAAACATAGTCATCGAGGGTTCAACGTCCCTAGAACCGAAATAGGGTTTAGCTACACATAGCTAAATGATAAAACAAATATTAACATTCATACTTCAATCAAAAAAAAAAAAAGAAAGAAAAGAATAGAAAATAAAAAAATAAATAACAAACTCCCTTTATATCACAATAATCCACGGCCTAATTAAAGCTTAGCAGCAAATAATTCTTGATCTCCTGGTGAGCATTGTCGGCCAAGTCTCAAGCCCCAAGATCCATGAATTGTATCCTCAGCCGATCTATCCATCATAAAATATGTAATCGGCTCCTCTTTTATTCCTCACGCCAAGTCACCCCAAAGGAAAATTAAGAGTTCCACTAAGTCCAAATTCTCTTGCTCACTCCTGAATTCCCACGCATGTCTCCAAGCATTTTAAGAGTACTACTCCAATTAAACTCTCAATTCCTCCCAACAGCCCTCTAAATTAGCCCAAAGAAAATTAAGTTCCCCTCAAATTCGGCCAATAGGAATTTATATCTAATTCCTTGCCAATTTAGTTTTCCACTTCACTAATGCCCCATCATCAGTTGGCATAATATCAAAAAGGGCATAATCTGCAAAATAAACATAAAATCCAAATATTGGTGTACGTCCGTTCACAAAATAAAATATGTGAGAAAACTTGAATAACACATTAAAATCAAATACTCAAATATGCAAATTAAATCACAAAATAATACAAGATTTCTCACGTATCATAAACCCTGCAGGTGGATTAAATTCCGGCATAGTAAGAATGTAATGAACGAGTGCTATCTTCGGTGATATACTAATAAATTAATTAATTTTTTATTATCAGTAATCGAATTAATTAATGGACATTATATCTTAAACGTGGGGAGGTAAATCGAGTAATTATAATTGGAGTCTCAAATGTAATTTGGGCTAGGAAAAGACAGTACAATAACATAATCTTGGTGGCCCATTAATATTATTTAATTAATTAGAAGAGTGGGCTTGGCCTACAGTTAGTATAAATATTTAAGGAGCCCTATTCCTAATCTCCTAAGGGTCCCTACTGTAGCTCTATATATACATCATTAAGCTCATGAGAAAAGAACCAATCTCATAATACACAAACACATGCCGCCTCTCATCTCTCTCTAAGTTCTCATTCGAGCTTGATCTTATTCTTGTTGCTCCACTGGTACAAGTTAAAGAAGGGTGTTTGAGTAATACAGTAGAAGATCCATAGGTAATCGAGACCCGATGATCATCTACTTGCAGTTGATGAATCACGACCCGAAGGACGCGATCCGCCAACCCAGCCCCACAGACAACCGTAGCTAGCCGCCGGAGATTCGCCGACACCAGGCCAACTGTGCGACACGATCGACGAAGAGACACGACCGGTGCCACCCGATCGCGAGGAGGTGACAGGACCTGACGCCGACAATTCCACACGACCAGTTGATCTGATTCACGCGAGCCCGAGACTTCCGTTCGTGTGATCTATCTGTTCGTGTGCTGTGTACGGCCATCCGAAAGATCAGCCAGATCGCCATAAATTTTAAGCCGTAAGTTCTCTACGTCAACCTTAAGATCCGTTGCGAATAGATTTACGTTTGATATTGAATTCGTAATTTTTGCATAACGAGATCCTCATAGATCCCAACAAGTGGTATCAGAGCACTTTGTTAATTCGTTTGTACAAAGTTCGAATTTTTACGGCTTTATTTGACAAGATGTGTTCAAACGCAGCCATATATTGGATTATATTTGCATAACTCGGTTTTGCAGGAAAATAGTTAATCCACTATTATGGCCGACTATGTGTTTGAATGTTGTTGAATGTGATGTATGGTTATAAATTCGTTTTTAAAGCCTCGGACATGTCGAGATATTGATGGACGAATGTTTGTAATAATTATTCGCCCGGGGGTTGACCGGATAGATTTAATTATTTGTTTAGAAAATATGTACATCCATTCGATGGATCCATGATCGGATTATGTAATTTTTTAAATTATATTTTTTATGATGTGATCGTGTGTTGACGACCGGGAGATCACAACAGATCAACGAGCCTCGAAGAAATAAAATAAAAAGGAGAGACCGGCGCGATTTTCCGACCACCGGCGGAGGCGGCCGGGCAGCGGCCAGAAGGCGGTGGTCGGCGGCTGCTGAGGGAAGGTGGAGCGGTTTTTGCTTGTTGACCAAGCAGTACAATATCAACCAGGATTCTACTGCTGAAGGAGTTCCAATTGAACATTGAAAGAACTATCACATTTTTCTTGTTTAAGGAGACTCAATATTTTATGGCCATAATAGTGGATTTATTTATTTATTTAAATTAATTTTTCCATTATTTATTTATTTATTTATTTATTTATTTATTTATGCATGTTAATAAATTATTGCTCTTGCATGGGATTAATTTAGAATTGCTGAAATAATTATGCATGATAATTAATTATTTCTTTAGCATAGGATTAATTTGGAATTGCATGAGTAATTGTGCATGTTAATTACTTATTGCTTTAGCATAGGATTAATTTAGAATTGCATAAATTATTGGGCATGATAATTAATTTCTTCAGCATAGGATTAATTTAGAATTGCATAAATATTTAAATAGTTAAAAATCCACATAAAATAATACTAAATTTGAGAAGGGATTGAAAATTAAAGTTAATTGTAAAATTCCTAAGGCCTCCATTTCTAATTTGTCGGTAAATCAATTAAACTGCGGTTATGGGCTACCCCTTGGGTGACATTGCTAAAATTAATTGTAGGAATTTACCAGGACAAATTTCTAATTAGACGGTTAGAGGAAATCATATGAGAGCGTACGGGTTTCCCCTCGGATGACATATACTTAAATTTGACGACCTTAGGATCGAGAAATGGGATTCACTTAGAATGCGATTAAATTTATTAAACCCCCTGGGGGTCCCTGAATTCTATTGCATGGCCAAATGGAAACCAACTATTAATTGTGTTCGTCATGAATTTGGTTTGGACTTATGGAAATTAATGGGTTCTTGAAAAGCCATTCTCTGGTGAATGTTGAGTTTTGTAGGGTTACCCTCGTATCATACATTACTCACGATGTTTTGAGATGTCGGTGAATTTAAGTTACTATTGTTTTGAGAATGTCAATATTAGCAGTTAAATTCAAATGTGTTTAATTTGTAAAATTACTTGCATGATTCTCAGGATATTCATCATGTCGTTCTGTAATGCCCCAAACTCGTGTCATTCATTTTATGCATATTTAGTATTTTTTATGATTATTTATGATTTAGTTATTGGTAATGTTCTTCTAATTTTATTTATCGTGAGCTCGACATTTTATGTTAGTAAATAATTAAATAAGTGTCCTCACTTATTTAATTGTAAATTATTGATAAATAATTACGTAGATGTCTTCATCTATTTAGTTATATTCCTTTAATCAAATTAATTAATTAAAACCTTAGCAGTAATTAGAAGGAGTATTAATTCAAGATGATATATTGGACACAATAATTCGGTCACCCCCCTAGCATTTCACGTGAAAAATTGAGAAAGAAAAGAGAGAAAATCTTGTCTTGATCACCAAGAAAAAAGAAACTCATTCCAATGCAAATTAGGAATCCTTTTCCTACCTCAAGTCTCCTAAACCTAGCCTTATAAATAAAACCCCTCACCCATGAGATTTATTTTTCCCTACGTAATATATTCTTCAAGCCTTTCAAGTGAAAAAAAAAAAAAAGAGAGAGAGTGCGAGATATATTTTCCCAGCCACGACCTTCATGTAGCGCGATCTCCTAACACGAGACTCCCGCCTCCATCGCGAGTCATCCAGCAGCCCCGATTTATTCTATTTTCCCGAGTGAACCAACAGCCGAGCCCGAGCCTTCATCCTTTTTTATCTTATTCTATTTTCCCGAGAACGGTAAACCTCTCTTCATGTCCATGGCCGATTTATGTGTTCAATGCTTAAGAAGATTAAAAGATATGTAATAATGAAGTGTTATTTTATAAGATTCAATGTTTATAAAAGTTTACTGAAAGACCAAGTTGGATCTTGGGCAATTTGATGAATTTAAATGATGTTTATGAAATCGTGGCTGTGCGCATATTTTTAATGTATGGTGTATTTAGGTGTATCAAACGTTCTCAAAATATGAAAGTTCTCAACACGAAAGTTGTAGCCGTATGTGTGTAGTTGCTGTAGGTGTTGGATTCGCATGAATATGAGGTCTGTAGCTTAAGATAATTGAGAATTACTGAGGTGTTGAATGTGATATAACTTGTTTCTCTGGCAGATTATATGTATTGAATGTTTGATGTTTAAACTCGATGTTAATGTCATTATTTGTCAAAGTGATCTTGAGAAACATTGTAGATGATGATGTTATCTTTCCAGTGGTATTTTAGTCAAATGGAAATCAGGCATGTAGCTTATAATATCCTCGAATTACTCAGTCGCTGTAAGTTAGATATTTCTGTTTTGGACTGCGGCCATGATTTGAATGTTTGCTAAAAAATATGTGACCAAATGACATTGTTTGTTGTAGTTGTCTTCATGAAAGTTGTAGGAGCATGACTTAGTATTATTTTCCAACTTGAATCATCATCATATGACTGGTGTGCTGAGAGTTGCATTCATTTTAAGTTCGTTGTGCATGCTGAATTTTTATAAGTTTATGCTCGGGTTGTGTAATTACTAGTTACCATCGAAATGCATGTTTATGTTGCCTAGTTGATCTATGTTATAGTACTTGGATTTTAGCTGATCCTTGAATGTCTTCAAGTTGAGAGTATTAAGCAAGCTGAGCTATCAACTAACTTAAGACTTTAAACATAAAGTGTTTTCAAAGCATGCGAACGAGGCGAAGCCAAGTGAGCTAGTTTTTCAAGTTTATGTATATGTATAAGTATAAGTTATAGTGAGCCATGATAAGACACTAATACATGTCCCAGTGAATGTAGTTATCGAGGAGTCGAGCCTCGCAATTTTTCTTCCAAGTCAAGCCTAGTCGAGCATTCCGAAAAGGTGGGGGAAGTTCTACATTATTTATCCTTCTTGATTATCTATATTTTGAATGAAGCTAAGTAGCTTTCATAGTACCCATGTTTATAAAATGTTCCAACATTCGAGCAAGTCGTTTGTTGCAAGTACCAAGGTTCACTAACTATAACTTTAGAGTGGCTAGGTGCTAGGGTTAGAGTATGTAAGTACGTGCATGTAACCTTCGTTGGTGCACTCTTCGAATGGTTGTCCCCGTCGATAAGACCGTATGGAGCCTATGTTGAGGGATGTCTTCCTTCAACCCATGGGAGGTACCCTCAACAAGCCTAGTTGTTCGTGCCACTTGCGAGAGGCAATGTTCTCCCACCACCATAATGTGGTATAAGGAGTCTGACGAGAGGTGGGAGCGTGACGATAGTGTACTCACGTGCGTGCTATGACTTTAGTGTTTAGTTGTCTAATAGGGTTGTAGAAACAAGAAAGTCTTTCGACTTGTGGATAACTACTCGTCGGGAGCTTATGATTATGTTGAGTAAGCCTAACGATTTCATGCATGATAGTTGGTTAGGATGTTAACTTAGAAGGATCTCTCACTGAGTAAGTGGAAATGCTCACACCCTACTTGTTTTCCCCACCCAAGTAAAGGGCGAGCTGGCATTGGAGTGATGGCGAGGGTGGTCAAGTGAACAAGATGATTGAGTTTTCTTTTACGCTTCCGCAATAAAGAACACGTAATGAGATGTTTATATATGATAAAGTTCTTGTTAATGATTAAAGCAAAGTTCATGTTATGCCAAGTTTATGTGTAAGTCCTCGAGGCAGCACCATGGAATGTTATATGTTTTATGTAATGCAAGTCATGTTTTAATGAATTGCAAGTTTGTTTTTTCTTTTAAGTAGCGCCCTAAGTTAAGGAAAGTCTACCCAAGTATTGGTTCAAAGAAAAATTTATGTCTATTTTTCAACAAGTTTAAATGTACGAGAAGTGGGGCGTTACAGTTCAATCCGTTGTCTGTCATTCTAAAAGAAAATCAGCTTACTGGTCCTAATTACATTGATTGGAAGAGGAACTTAGACATAGTGTTGACTGCTGAGGGCTATAAGTTTGCTATCAATGAGACTTGTCCGGCAGTGCCGGCGGCTGATGCTCCTAAGCAGGAGAAAGGAGAGTATGCTCGGTGGAAGAAGGCTAATGAGATGGCAAAGTGTTACATTTTGGCTTCTATGTCAAATGTTCTTCAACAGCAGCATCAGTCATGTCCACTGCAGCAGATATATTGCTCAATCTCAGGAATCTGTTCGGACATCAGTTTAGGGCTGCTAGGCAAGAGGCTTTGAGTGCTCTGATGAGTATGCGCATCGCCGAGGGCACACCCGTAGAAGAGCACGCCCTCAGGGTTATGGCGCAGCTCAATGAGCTTGAGGTTATGGGAGGTTTTATTGACGGGGAAACCCAGGTTGATATTATGCCCTAGTCTCTGCCGAAGAACTTTGATTAGTTCCAGTTGAACTACAACATGCACAAGATGCATATGGCTCTTCCAGAACTGCTTGCAGAGCTTCAGTCGGCGGAAGCCTTATTCACTCAGGCTCCTCAGGTGCTAGTCGCCGAGCAGGCTGGACCTTCAAGACCTTATAAGGACAGGAAGAGAAAGAAGCTTGCAGAAAAGCCGAAGGCACAAGATGCTCCGGCTTTCTCACGACCGGCCCCTCATGGTGTGGCAAAGAAACAAAAAAGAAGATTCCACAAGTGCAATAAGTCAGGAAACTGGAAGGTCGACTGCCCTCTCCTCAAGAAAGGTAACTCTCTCGTTAATGTCGTAGAAACATGTTTAGCGGTTGTATCTACCAGAACATAGTGTATAGATATTGGAGCCAGTGATCATGTCTGCAATTCTTTGCAGGGTTCCAGGAAAACAGGCGGCTTAGGGATGGAGAGATCACCGTATACATGGACAATGCTACGAAAGTTGCAGCTGTTGTAGTGGGAGACGTTCCTTTATTGTTTGATAGTAGTAGTTTGGTTTTGAGAAGTTGCCTTTATGTTTCTAGTTTTAGAAAGAATCTTTTTTCAGTTTCTAAACTCGTTATGAATGGTTTTTCAGTTTCGTTTGATGGCATGGTTATTATTCGTTTTGGAAATTTTTTCATATGTTGTGGTCCATTAGTTGGCAATTTATATGTTCTCAAACCAAACTCTCCCACAGTGCAACAAAATGAATTGAATAATGTCATAACTACGTCTAATAATAGGAATGAGTCTTCGCAGTTGAATCAAGCATATCTGTGGCACCTTAGACTTGAGCACATCAACCTTGGGAGGATTCAAAAGTTAGTGGCCAGTGGACTTCTGGGTCCATTGGAAGAGCACTATCCAACTTGCGAATCGTGCCTAGAAGGAAAGATGGCCAAGAGGCCGTTTATGGCAAAGGGGTATAGGAGCCAAGAAGTGCTAGGATTAATTCATTCTGATTTGTGTGGTCCTATGTTGATCCAGGCTAGAGGAGGTTTCAAGTATTATGTGTCTTTTATAGATGATTACTCGAGATTTGGGTACGTTTACCTGTTGCACCGCATGTAACGCCCCGTTAGTTTTAGAATTTCTGAATTTTTTATATTATTATTTATTTTCTTATATTGAATATTTGCTTTATTTTATTTGTTTGCCAGTTATGATATTAATTGCTTGTCTTATTTGTTCTACTTGATTTAAATTGTTATGTGGCAAAAATTTGTGATTATTATATGTGAATATGTATAAGAATATTTAGGATTTATTTGATATAAATTTTTAATTATTTCAACAATTTTAGGTTTAATCGCGTAAACCAAACTAAATCCGTTTCGATCCGTTTTCCGAGCCGTTTCGACCCGAACTTTAAATTTTTTCCTTTGATCTAAATCAATGCTTAATTCGGTACAATTTTATCATGTAAACACGCCTCAAGAGTGGTTTGGTGATCCTTTACCTTAGATAATTTTTAGAGTAATGCTACATTGCCAACCTAGTATACAACTAGGTTGACAACACGATTGAAAAATTCAAAAACATAAAAATAAAAAAACATACAAGTGGATGTTTTCATTTGTTTTGTCAACCTAGTTGTATACTAGGTTGGTAATGTAACATTTTTCTAATTTTTAATTCCCATTTATTTTGAAATTTAAATTGATGAGGATCAATCTTATTGACCAAATCACTCCCTTACGATAGCCACTGCACACACTCTCCCTCCCTCTATTATAAACGTAAAAACCCAAGGAAATTCAGAGAGAGTCATCTTCCTCGGCCCTCTTCATTTTCGGCTATCGTCCAGCAGCTGGTACATCACCGCCCGTTCATTGAGGCAAGCAGCAGCTATCTGTTCGCGAGCCGGCCGTCATTTGCCGTTCGTCGAGGCTTTTATTTCCCGAGATCCGTTCATCCGTTTGGTTCCGTTCATTCCGTCCGTTGCCAGCTGATTTGCTTGTAGATTTCGTGAAGTACGGTATATTGGCCGATCCCCTCCTTGTTATATTTTGTTCATACTCGTGTTCTATTTTCGTTCGATTATTGTTGATCTCGTTGAATCGCTTCTCGTCGGTTGCATTGGACCATTTATCGGTTCACTATGTTGTGATTTTCATGAATACATGGATATTCGGAACTCTCGATTTCGAAAATGTTGGGAAAAATACGCTGAAATTTCCATGAAGTCGGATCTATAAAAATGAAATAAAAATAAAAATTGGACACACCAAATTGATAACGGAGTTCGGCCAATAATGCCTACGTCTCCGGACTACTGCAGATATTTTATTGGGAAAAAGAAATACACTCGTGTTTACAAAACACTCTCAAACTCACTCACAACTCACAAGTCAAATACACACATAAGCTAAATTTTTATTAGCTCACTCTCTCTTTCTCTTCTCTTATGCTTTTCTTTTGTGTTTGGTATTTTTGTTGTGTGTTTCGTTCATCAAAACCCATCTCTATTTATAGAGTGGGGAGTGCACAATTTTTTCAACATTTATGCACTCAATAATGTGAACAAAATCAGCAGCCCTTTTGATATTCCTTGGCTGCTATCAATTTTTCTTCTTTTGCTGATTGTCAAAGGGAATGGGCGCAACCCTTTATTTTTTACTCAAGAATCTCCCACTTGAGGACTGGTTTCAATCTGTCCTCACACCTCAATTATTGCAGTAGTCTTCTCTGGTCTGTTATTCTAGTAAGCTAACTAAAGTTGAGCAAAACTTCAGTTTGTCAATGGTCACCACCTTCGTTAGCATATCTGCTGGGTTCTTGCTTCCTACAATCTTCTTCAATGTCAACACTTCATCCTCGAGCAGAGATCTGATGAAATGATATCGTATATCAATGTGCTTAGTTCTGGAGTGAAACACTGAGTTCTTTGCCAGATGTATTGCACTCTGACTGTCACTATGCAAGACACTCCCTATTTGAATGAAACCCAACTCTGCTAACAATCCTTGAAGCCATATCAATTCTTTACTGGCTTCTGTCACTGCTACATACTCAGCCTCTGTAGTGGATAGAGCAACAATCTTTTGTATCCGCGACATCCAACTAACAGTTGTAGCTCCGACAGTGAAAACATAACCGGTGGTACTTCTTCGGTGATCAACTTCACCTCCAAAGTTTGCATCTACGTAGCCATGTAACTGTAGATCTCCTTTTCTAAAGTACAGACATTTTTCTGTTGTGCCCCGTAGATATCTCAAAATCCATTTGACTGTTTCCCAATGAGCTTTTCCTGGTTTTGACATAAACCTGCTCACAACTCCCACTGCATGGCCAATGTCTGGCCTCGTACAGACCATCGCATACATCAAACTTCCAATGGCTGAAGCATAAGTAATCTTAGCCATAAACTCTTCCTCTTGTTTTGTTTGAGGAGACTGATCTTTGGATAGACGAAAATGACTGGCCAAAGGTGTACTGACTGGTTTGGCCTTGTCCATGTTAAATCTCTGCAAAACACGGTTGATGTACTCCGCCTGAGATAACTGCAAAACTCCCTTTTGCTTATCTCTCGTGATTTGCATTCCAAGAATCTTCTTTGTTGGGCTTAAGTCCTTCATGTCAAATTCTTTTGACAACTGCATCTTTAATTTTATGATGTCCTTTATATCTGATCCTGCTACTAACATGTCATCGACATAAAGTAACAAGATGATATAGCTGGACTCATACTTCTTAAAGAAGCAACAGTGATTGGCATTGCACTTTTGGAAGCCTTCCTTGTGCATGAAGCTTTCGAACTTCCTATACCACTATCTTGGAGCTTGTTTCAGGCCGTACAAGCTCTTCTTCAATTTGCACACCATATCCTTATTTCTTTCTGAAAAACCTTCAGGCTGGTGCATATAGATCTCCTCATCCAGGTCTCCGTGAAGAAATGCAGTCTTAACGTCTAATTGCTCTAGGTAGAGCTCTTCACTAGCCACAATACTTAACACAGTCTTGATAGTATTGAGCTTTACAACTGGAGCAAAGATTTCAGTATAGTCAACTCCTTCTTTCTGCTGAAATCCTTTGACAACCAGTCGGACTTTGTATCTCCTGGAACCATCATGGTCTTCCTTCACCCGATACACCCATTTGTTGTGAAGTGCTTTCTTTCCCATAAGTAACTTGACTAGTTCCCATGTCTGATTTGAGATTAAGGACTTCATCTCGTCCTTCATGGCAAGCTCCCACTTGCTAGCATCTGTGGTTTGACAAGCTTCCATGTAACTTTCAGGCTCCCCTCCATCAGTCAGCAGCATGTAGTCCATGTATCTCCTGTTAGGCATGTAATGCCCCATTTATTTGTGATTTATTTGAATTAATTATTATTATTATTATTGCTATTATTATTATTATTATTATTATTATTATTATTATTATTATTATTATTACTATTGTGATGTTATTTATATTAATATTGAGTGCCTAATATTAGTTGCCTATATGTGATTAAATGATAAATTGTCTAAATGTCTAAATAATTTTGTGATTTATTATTAAATGCGTTTTAATATATATGTAAAATATATATTGTTCGGTTATATTATTTTTTTTATCGCGTGTTGAATCCGTTATCGAGCCCGAGAATATCCGTTTGAATTATAATCAGGCCCGTGAGCCGATTTAAATTTGCGAACCGGATTTGAGCCCGAAAATACCCGAGTGAACCGAAACCGAGCCCGTGAGCCAATTTAATGTCGCGAATTGGCCCAATGGCCCAAAATCGGTTCGGCCCTTTTCCAAAAAAAAAACTAGCCCAGCAGATTCTCCTTGTCCTTTTGTTTTCGCGTGCGTGTGGTGTATGTAATTAGTCTTGGGTGCCAAGACTTTCCAAAAAAAAAAAAAAAAAAAAAGGGGAGAAAACCTGGCCTTGAATGTGCATAAAATCGCATATGTAATTTTCTCTCGTTCATAGCATCCCGCAGACTCCCTTTTTCTTTTCCAAACGCAGAGACCGATCTCACCATCTCTCTCCTTCTCTCTCAATCGGTCGCGACCATCGACTCTCTTGCTCTGTTCTTTTCTGATTTTTTTCCGTTAACCAGTATCATCATCACCCCTGTTCGATCACCCTCCTCATCTCACCACCATCATCGCCGGCGGGAAGCAACCAACGCATAGCAACTCGCGCAGCGGTCTCCAGCGACCCCTCGCAGCAAGTTCCGGCGATTTCTGTTCGCCCTTCGAACAGCCCGCGAGCCCCGACGAGGAGAACTCCACCTGCTGTGATCCTTTCCTCCTCACGCAGCTTCCCGGCGACGACCTAGCAGCAGCACCTCAACAACGAGCAGCCCTTCTCCTCGCGAGACGACGCTTGCCGTCGAGCTTAAGCCCGCGAGTTCGCCTCGTCTTTTTCGTTTCGTTTTCGAGTTTCCCGAGAACAGTACCTCGTCGTTTTTCCGTCTCGTTTAATTCATATATGTTTTCGTTAAATTGTTCATGTTCGTGAAGTGCTCGTGTTATATATGATGTGAATTTATTATGTGAATATGTACAAATATATGAATTGTTGTGATTGTATGTGTTCGTATGTTCGGGATCTCTTCGATTTTCTCAAAAATCGATCGAGACCTCGAAAGTCGTGTAAGTCGGTGGATATTGGAACAATGTCGAGTCCTTGGTCTTATGAAAAGGCCTCGGACTAGAAATTTTATGTTGTGATTTAATTGCCAAGTTGTCGAGCTTGTAAATCGCTGTTTTGGTGTTCGAATTTTAAAAAAAAGCTCGCTGCTCGAAACGATGTGAAATTTTGAGGATGTGTTATCTGTTCATTGCCTGCCTTGTGTAAAATTTTCGTAATTTTTGGAGGCCTGTAGCTATTTTTAATAATTAATTTGTAATCTGTCCAGAATATTGTTAAATGCGTAAAAAATTCATGCCTGACTGTAATGAGTTGAAATTCGAATATGTCATGCCTCTGTGACTTATATATGTTATGTTAAAGTTTTAGAATTTTTGGAGTTGATTTGATGTGGTTAATATTTTATTTATTGAATCTGCAGAAACGTTGTTTGAATTTTTGTAAATTGGTTACGACATGAAAAATTCTGAAATTTTACTGAGAGGCCTATATTATGTGTTTGATCATGTTTGTAAAAGATGGGAATTTTTGGAGTCCGTTTTGATTCAGTTTGGATTTAAATTTGATAAACTGCTGCTACTCGTATGAATTTTTAAAAATAGCAGCAGTTAACATTTAAGGCTGAGATTTTTATGCATGAACTTTAGCATACTGTATGTTACTGTGTACAATTTTCAAGTTCGGATTCAGTCATTAAGTCTGAGTATGAATTAATGT
Organism: Striga asiatica; assembly: GCA_008636005.1. Lineage (NCBI taxonomy): Eukaryota > Viridiplantae > Streptophyta > Magnoliopsida > Lamiales > Orobanchaceae > Striga > Striga asiatica. The sequence continues at coordinate 50,075 of BKCP01012292.1, read as the reverse complement.
GCCCATTTAGCTGATATACTGTTCGAATTTTATAAATTAGGATATTTCGAGTTTAAAGCTGAAACTTTGTGGTTTTACATGTTTCTGGGAGATGAAATTTTGTGTAAATATTCAGAGCTTAATTCGTTGGGTAGCTCGACCATCTATTTTCATGCGATTAAATGATTTCAATTTTCGAGCATAATTGTTATATGGAAAATTTGGATCGACTTGCTTTTTGGTTTTTATGTGTGTTTGACTTGGTCAATCCTTAGATGGATTTGTGTGAACTCCCTTATGTGGTTTGGTCGAGTTTAGAGCCGAGTCTTAGTGTTCCAACATCCACAGGACTTCACGAACTACTTAGTCGAAACGAGTTCGACTAGGTCTGTCTTGTGATTTCCGATTTAAGTCGAGATAGATTCTGATTGTAGGATCTTGACATCATATAGGTGTCTAGAGGTGTGGACCTTGCCTTATTTCGAGATTTGTGACTGTGAACCGTGCTGCTATCAGGTGGGTACACTTTTGTTGTATTCCATATTTATCGCACCATTTATTTCGTATAATGTCTCTTTTGAAAATTAAATGTATGCGTGAGAACCCTAGTCTAAGTATTCCTATTGGTAGTGCCTTTGACGAATGCATAACAGTGTGAGGTCACCTGCCCGTTGTATCCGGGAGGCGACGCCCTGATCCGTGTGAGTTTCGGGGGGGAAAAACATCTCCACTGTCTCCTGGAAAACATCCATGATCCGTGAGTAGTTTGGGGTGGGGGAAATTTTCCAGTTACGGCCTTGCCGATGTTTGGTCGGAAGGTTTGTTGTATGTACATAGGAGATTTGCGATAGGGCCGGGTAGGGGGTTTAGACTGTTGGATTCTATGCATACTGATTATTGTGTTACTGCTTTTAAAATAATTATGCGGGATAACTGTGCGATAATGGTGAGCTAGTTGGTTGCTCACCCCCATCATTTTCTTGTTGTCTTTTCTCTCCCTTGTTCTAGGTTGAGACGAGCTGGAGGCGGTGGCGTAGGACAAGTGAGATGGTGGTCATATGTGTTGAAAACCTATGCTTCCGTATAAACTCGATGTTTACTTGTTTGCTATTATTGCCTTGGATTATTTACTGCTTTCACTTTTCGAACTATGTTGGATTTGGTTGAACTTTGAATAATGTTGGGTCTTTTGAAATGGTTTAAAGACTTACGTTTTATTGGAACTTGTTTTATTGTTAGCTCGTGCATGTGTAGTTTCCTTGAGTTGTTGGATGTGTGTTATTTGTTGAGGTTAGTAAGTAGCGCCCGTTTCTCGATAAAGGTTTTAACTTGGTTTTAAAAAAAAAAAACTCTGATTTTTATTAAATAAATTCGATAAATTCTTAAAAATAAAACGGGGCGTTACAAGGCACATGAGGCCGAGAAGACCTTCTCAATACAGGAGCTGGAGTAGGAGGTTCTGATTGCACATCACTTTCTTCATTTGATTTCTCTGACTGAGGACTCCTCATTATAGAACTGTCTGGGATATCTTCTACCTCTGCATAAACTGGCTCACTCGCTTCTGAGTTGCTGACACTTGTGTTATGCCGGTCCTTGTACATCACTCTTTCATTAAAGATGACATCTCTGCTGCGGATCATCTTTTTGTTTTCATCATCCCGTATGCGGTAGCCAAACTCATCTTCACCATAACCAAGGAAAGTACATTTCTTTGATTTTGGATCAAGTTTGTTTCTACCTTGATCACTGATGTGCACATATGCTACACACCCGAAAACTCTAAGATGTGAGAGTTTTACTTCTTTCCGCTCCATACCTCTTCTGGTAACTTGTGATCCAATGGTACCGATGGACTTCGGTTGATCAAGTAAGCTGCTGTGTTGACTGCTTCTGCCCAGAACTACTTTGGTAGGCCTGACTGCACACGCAAGCTTCTGGCTCTTTCAGTCAACGTTCGATTCATACGCTCAGCTACTCCATTGTGTTGAGGCGTACCAGGCACGGTTCTCTCCATTCTGATCCCGTGCTCATAGCAAAACTTCTTGAATCTAGTGGTTACGTATTCACCACCATTGACGGATCTGAGCTTCTTGATCTTCAAGTCTGTCTCATTTTCCACCATAGCTTTCTAAATCTTGAAAGCTTCAAATACTTCTGATTTGTGTTTCAGAAAGTAAACCCATACTTTTCTGGAGTGATTATCGATAAAAGTCATGAAGTATTGCTTCCCACCAACGGATGGGACAGTGGTTGGACCCCAAACATCAGAGTGGACGAGCTTAAGCTTCTCCTTCTTTGGAGTCTTTCTACTTGTTTGAAAGCTGACTCTCTTCTTCATTTGATTTCTATTGACTGGAGGCCTGGTAATTTTCCTTTTGAGTGAATGATCTTCATCCCCTTTTCACTCATATGGCCAAGTCTTTGGTGCCATAGATTGGGATTTTCATTTGCTGCAACTGCAATCAGATGACATGCTCCTGTGGTTTTGTAAAGAGTACCACTCTTTTTGCCTCGAGCAATTGTCATCGCACCCTTTGAAATCTTCCAATCATCACCGTGGAAGATTGTCGTGTAGCCTTCACTGGCTAGCTGGCCCACCGAGATTAGATTCTTTGTTAGGTCGGGAATATGTCTGACATTTTTCAATTCCCATACAGACCCGCTCAGCTTGATTTTTATTGCACCTTTCCCTACAACCTCACATGATTGCTCATTACCAAGGTAAACTTTACCAAGATTTCCAGGAACATAATTTTCAAATAGTTCCTTCTGTGAGGTAGCATGAAAGGATGCTCCAGAGTCTAACACCCAAGACTCATCCTTGTTCTCTAAAGAACATATCAGCGAATCTCCTCCAGAGGCTGAAGCAATATTTGTCTCTTCTTTTGCCTCTTGACCCTTCAGTGCACTCTTGCACTGGTTTTTGTAGTGCCCGGTCTTCCCACAATTCCAGCACTCGATCGACTTCGAGGTTTGGGAACTACGATGATTTATGGACTTGGATCTTCTTCCTTTTGATTTGTTGTGTCTGCTTTCTTTGGTTGAACTTCTTCCTCTTGACTCTGTATGCAATACAGAAGAGGTCGATGGTTCACCCGACTCTTTCCGCCGGATCTCTTCACTGAGAACCAAATTTTGGACATCATCAAATTTCATCTTATTGCTTCCTGATGAGCTACTCACAGCCGTGACTGTAGCATTCCAACTTTCTGGTAGGGAAGACAAAAGTATTAAAGCCCGTACTTCGAACTCAACTGGGTTGTGACGGTGTTGAGCTCATTGAGATGTTGTGCCACCGAAGCACCTTCGGTCATCCGAAGGTTGAACAATCGCCTCATCAAATGAACTTTATTTGAGGCTGATAGTTTCTCGTACATGTTGGAAAGAGCCTTCATGAGGCCTGCTGTCGTCTTTTCTTTTGCAATGTTAAAAGCAACATTACGGGATAACGTCAGCCGGATGGCTCCAAGAGCTTGTCTGTCAAGGAGACTCCATTCTTCCTCCTTCATGTCCTTTGGCTTTTTTCCTGTGGATGGTTGATACATATTCTTTTGGTACAGATAATCCTCGATCTGTATTTTCCAAAAGCCAAAGTCCGCACCATCGAACTTTTCAATTTTCATTTTTCCTTCGTCTGCAGCCATCACTTCGACTCTGATCTGACTTCTCTGCCGGATCGTTTCTGTAATTTTGTGATCTACCGTGTTTCAAAACACGTCGGTTGATAATTTTGTAGCGCCGACAAAATTGGCACTATTCACGTTTTTCAACGGAATAGTAACAGCACACAAAAAAATACAGAATTAACAATCTGGCTCTGATACCAGTTGTTGGGAAAAATACGCTGAAATTTCCATGAAGTCGGATCTATAAAAGTGATAAAAATAAAAATTGGACACACCAAATTGATAACGGAGTTCGGCCAATAATGCCTACGTCTCCGGACGACTGCAGATATTTTATTGGGAAAAAGAAATACCCTCGTGTTTACAAAACACTCTCAAACTCACTAACAACTCACAACTCAAATACACACAGAAGCTAAATTTTTATTAGCTCACTCTCTCTTTCTCTTCTCTTATGTTTTTCTTTTGTGTTTGGTATTTTTGTTGTGTGTTTCGTTCATCAAAACCCATCTCTATTTATAGAGTGGGGAGTGCACAATTTTTTCAACAGTTGTGCACCCAATAATGTGAACAAAATCAGCAGCCCTTTTGATATTCCTTGGCTGCTATCAATTTTTCTTCTTTTGCTGATTGTCAAAGGGAATGGGCGCAACCCTTTATTTTTGACTCAACAGAAAAATCGAGCCTCTAGTCGCTATAATTATATCGTGTAACTTGGAGCCTCGTTTTGTTGGTTGACGTTCGTTTTTTTTTTCTTCCCGGACCGCATCATTTCGTTTTTCGAGGTTAAAAACCCGTTTTTAAGTACCTTCGAAACTCTGTAAATTAATTATTCTAGTTTTATTTTTTTTTATTTTTTTTTATTTTTTATTTTTTCGAAAACTTTGTGTGTGTTGTACGAAGAAAAAGTAGATTTTTAAACTTGAAATTGTTGCTGTGAGTGGATGGTGTATTCGCGGAGAGTTTTATTAAGAAAGGAGGTAAGAGAGTTTGGTCACAAATTCTATCAACTTAAGTTGAATGCTTGAAAATGCATACTAATACACCATCCACAATTCAACTTCCTCCTCAGTCTCCAATACATTTAATTTCCTCTGCACTCTCTAATACTTATTTTCTTTCTTCCCAATCCCCCATATAAATACTAATACTATTATAATTGATTTATTTTACCTGAAAATCATAAAAAATTGGAAAAAAATTTCAGATCTCTCTCCCTCTCTCAATTCATCGCTCTCATTCGTCTCTCTCTCAATTCATCACCTTTCGTCTCTCTTTCTCTTTGAATTGCATTGCCGATTCAAAGTAGAAATCCGTCACCGGGACACGATTTCATCTCTGGACACGAACACGATGCCCCTCCGTCGCCGGCCATATCTCCAGGATGTTTGCCCCTCCGTCACCGGCCATCGAGATACCATGCAGGCTCGAAAGAACCCTAAAATCTCTCTCAAGTTCCACCCTTTCAGATCCGCATTTATGTGGCAATTTTATCCCCGATTCTTCTCCATCGGCAGCCACCCGTACGCGAGCCCTTCATCTTCACTGGCATCAGATGGTCAAGATCGGATTGAAGTTCTCCAGGTGGTGTACGCGAGCCCTTCATCTTCTCTTTGGTTTATGTTTTTTCCCCTTCCCCTCTTTACAGGAAAAGAAAATCTACATTTATTTATTTATTTTGCGTTCCCATTTTCAACAAACCTATTAAATGACGGATGGATCGTTGGACATCACAAGGATGCTCGCTGTTTAGGACGGCAAGCATATGGTGCTCCTAGACTATTTGTCGACCACATCCGCTCCCTCTTAAATTCTGCACCCCTTAAAACTCCCATCGTCTCCTTTCTCAGTATCTCGCTCGCTAGAATCACCTCCTATCAGGTACTGAAATTTAATTATGTTAGCAGATTTTATGGAATCATATTGTGATGTAGAATGTGATACGTAGAGAAGAACACGAGATACTCTCTCGAAAGAATTCACTCAAAATCAGATAAAACTCAACAATGAATGTTCTGCTCTGTGTCATACGCGAAAATAAGAAGAACCAAGAGTCCTCATCTTGCTAACAAGTGCAAGATAATTATTTCCTACTAATTAAAAGCACCTAAATAAAGCAACAAATAAAATACTAAAAGGAAAATAATAATAAGCTAAATTCGGAGCCGATCGTATTTATTCAAATATGCGCGGTCTCGTCTCCATCATCCTCCCCCAGTTGGGAAGGATTCGGCCACGAATCCGGACCGGTCTCGTCTCCGTCCGAGTTATCGCCAGTGAAAGGGACCAAGTGCTTGACGTTAAAAACGTCAGAAGTGCGAAGATGTGATAGCAGACGAAGACGATAGGCATTTGGGTTGATCTTCTCCAGCACCTCAACCGGGCCAATCTTACGAGCGGACAATTTATTATATTCATGAGCCAAAAACCTGTCCTTCGTCAAAACTGCCCAAACAAAATCACCTACCTCAAACTCAACGTGTCGATGTCAAGTGTCCGCCCGCCTCTTGTAAGCAGCGGTGGCGGCCTCCTAATGTGCTCGCGCGGTCGCATGCGTGGCCCGGAGGTCCAAAATGAGGTCGCCGCCCGGCGATCAACGCCCGCCGCGGACGGTAGTGCCAGCAAGTCCGAAGGTCCACGAGGCTGGACGGCATACACCGTCTGAAACAGAGAGAACCCGGTGGCACGGCTGATGGCAGAGTTGTGTGCAAACTCAGCCTGGCTCAGCCTCTGATCCCAAGAACGTAGGTTATCGCCAACCAAGCATCGAAGCAAGTTGCCCAGCGATCTATTGACGACCTCTGTCTGGCCATCCGTCTGTGGATGGTAAACACTACTAAAATCCAACCATGTATTGGCCATGCGCCATAAGCTCCGCCAGAAGTGGCTCAAGAAACGAGTATCACAGTCAGAAACAATCGAAGACGGCAAACCATGCAGACGATAAACCTCCCGAAAAAAAAGTTGGGCAACATGAAGAGCATCAGTGGTGCGTTTGCAAGATATGAAGTGCACCATCTTGGAAAACCGATCCACAACCACAAAAATAGAGTCGAACCCACGCTGAGTACGTGGTAAACCCAAAACAAAATCCATACTCATCGCAGTCCATGGCTGAGAAGGAATGGGTAACGGCCGGTAGAGATCCGCATTCGAGGCACTCCCCTTCGAGACGTGGCACACGCGGCACCGACCCACAAAACGGGCTACATCCCGACGAAAGGTTGGCCAATAGAAGGAACGACCCACCAACTCAACTGACCTGTCCCGCCCCACGTGGCCGGCCCCATGAAGCTCACCAATAAGTCGTTGCCGCAAGCTGCCCTCCGGGATACAAAGACGAACACCCCGAAAGAGAAAGCCATCCGTAAGAGAATAGTCGTCGACAGGGCCCGTCTCGAGCCGGCGAAGAATGGGTCCAAAAAATGGGTCTGCCACATAACTCTCACACAACATATCAAAACCGAACACTGCCACTCGCATATCAGTCAAGAGGAGAGTACGGCGACTCAGTGCATCAGCCATCCTATTCGACACGCCCGAACGATGTTGCAGAACAAATGTCAATTGCTGCAAGAACGCCATCCACGTCGCGTGGCGAGTCGAAATGTTGTCCTGAGTGGCCAAATGTCGCAAGGCCTCGTGGTCCGTGTAAAGGATGAACTCTCTATGGAAAAGATAATGCCGCCAGTGACGCACCGCACGAACCACGGCATAGAATTCCACATCATAGGTGCTATAACGAACACGGGGGCCTGACAGCTTCTCGCTAAAGAATGAGACTGGTCGACCATCCTGACTCAGAACAGCGCCAATCTCCACCTTAGAGGCGTCACAGGACAGCTCGAATGGCTTCGAAAAGTTGGGTAGGACGAGCATAGGAGCAGTTGTCAACTTGCCCTTAATCACAGCAAAAGCCGCCTCAGCCTACGGAGTCCACTCAAAAGTTTTGCCTGTGAGGCAATCGGTGATCGGAGCCATAAAAGTACTGAAGTGGGAGATAAAGCGCTTGTAGAAGGATGCCAGTCCATGAAAACTACGGGCCTCAGTAAACATAGTAGGAGTCGGCCAATCACGAATCGCGGCCACCTTGCCATTGTCAACCCGAATGCCCTCAACAGAAATCACAAACCCCAAAAACAAAACAGAAGGCACCATGAAACAACACTTACGTTGAGCAGCAAAGAACGCCTCAGCCCGTAGAACCAGCAAGGCTGCTCGCACATGCTCAAGATGCTCCTCGACTGACCGGCTGTAAATAATAATGTCATCGAAATAAACGACGACACACCTGCCAATAAACTCCCGAAGTGACTGGTTCATCACTTTCATGAATGTGCTAGGGGCGTTTGACAACCCGAATGGCATCACCAACTATTCGAACAACCCCTCACGAATCTTGAACGCCGTCTTCCATTCGTCACCCAGGCGAATCCTAATCTGATGATATCCACTACGCAGGTCCAGTTTGGTGAAAATGGATGCCCCGTGAAGTTGGTCAAGTAAGTCATCCAGTCTCGGTATCGGGAATCGGTACCGAACCGTGATTTTATTAATTGCCCGACTATCGACACACATGTGCCACGAGTCATCCTTCTTCAGAATGAGAAGGGCCGGAACCGCACAAGAACTCATACTCTTAGGAACCACACCCCGTTGGAGCAGCTCCTCAACTTGTCTCCTCAGTTCCTCGTGCTCGGTCGGGCTCATGCGATAATGGGGACGATTAGGAAGAGATGCACCAGGAACCAGATCAATGTGGTGCTGAATGTCACGAAGTGGTGGTAAACCCGAAGGGAGCTCATCCGGGAAGACGTCTGCGAACTCAGTCAAGAGGGGCTGCATAAGTGTTGGTGTTGACTGATCACCCAACGTGTCCCAACCAACAATCAACAGAACCACAGGAGAGACACGTGTTTTTGCCAAAAATGCCGAACAAGATATATGAAGGACCGGTGGTGACGAGCCCGCCACCGATGAGGGACGAGTCGGAGACGGCTGTAACACGATCCGCACCCCCTCAAAAGAGAACGAATAAGTGTTGAGGCGCCTGTCATGAGTAGCTGCTCTGTCGAACTGCCATGGGCGACCCAGCAGCAAATGGCAAGCATCCATTGATACCACATTGCACCAAATTTGATCACGATACCTCGGGCCCACCGAAAACGAAACCAACACCCTCCGATCAACAGTGATAGCATTACCTTGTTGAATCCACGCAAGTGTATAAGGCTATGGGTGAGGAACACTCGAAAGACCCAACTTGTCTACCGCCTCCTTAGCAACGACATTCTCACACGAGCCCGAGTCGATAATAAAGCGGCACACTCTATCACCCACTATACAGGTAGACTCAAACAAATGATGACGCTCCACTGGAGGATCGCCTGAACCCCGTGGCGCCAAGCAGGCCCGCCGAAGCACCAACGCTGTACCGACATCGCCGTGTACCACCTCTTCTACCTCGCCAGGCTCGACATCGTAAGCTGGTGGACCGTCGTAGTCGCCAGGGAAAGAAAAATCTCTCGTCTCATCCGCGAACAACGCTCGAGTACCGGGCCCTTCGGACAAACCGACTGCCGATGCCCGAACTCCCCACACCCGAAACACCGTAAGCTCGCGACGGCCCTAGGTGCAGCCGCCGACGCCTGCTGTCCGGCCATCCCGCCGGTCCGCTGATTGCTCCCGCCGACAGCCGCCGGTCTTCCCGCCGCACTCCCTGGCCAAATTCACCACCTGTTGTTGGCCCCGGACGCGTGAACGGGGAGGTAGATCCAACCGGAGCTCCTGGCCAAGAAGAAATGGTCCCAGATTGCCCCGCCTTCTGTGCCGTTTGCATTTCAACGAGTATGGCTTGTTGATGAGCATCCGACACCGATTCAGGACGGAACATGTTCAACATATCACGAATCCCTGTGCGTAGACCCCCGACATATCTCGACACCAATTGATTCTTCGTCTTTCGAAGCTCAACACGTGTTAACAGATGATGGAATTCAGTAGTGTAGTCATTCACCGAACGTGGTCCTTGCCGACGATTCTGTAACTGCTGATACACAATACTATCATAATTGAAAGGCACAAATTCACGTTCCACATACTCTCAAAATTTCATCCATGATGAAACGGGTGGTTTCCCCTGACGATGCCGCAAGCTGGTGAGTTGCATCCACCATGCCGCCGCTCGACCCCGAAATCGAGTGGCGACAAAAGCAACACGTTTCTCCTCCGGGACCTCTCGAAATGTGAAGAAGGCCTCAACAGCAGCCCACCAATCGAGAAATTCCGCTCCATCAACGCCTCCGTGAAATTCGGGAATCTCAACTCGAAACCCCTGATCCCAACGCGTCTCACCGCCCCCTTCTATCGAGCGCCTGCCGTCACGTCGATCATAGGCCTCTCGTTGAAATCCATCACGTACACCGCCAGCTCCCCTCATCCCTTGGTCATCACCATCGAAGTCCCAGCCACGTCGTGGTGGCCGATTAAACTCGTCGAACCGCCAATCGCCGGCTGTCTCGAAATCCGCGCACCGCTGTTGATAGCAGCGTTCACGCCGATGGAACTCCTCGCCGTTAGGGTTGCGACCACCATGTCTGTCGCTGCCTACAAACCCTATCCCATCGTGGCGTCGAAAATCGTCTCCCCCAAACCCTCGCGGAAAACGCCCTCTCCCGTACCCTTCCTGCTCGACGAACTCCTCAACTGCTTGTCGTCGTCGCGGAAACGGAGCGAAGGGATTATCCACGCTAAGGGTTTCCTCATCCTCCTAGTCGCCGGACGGAGTTGGTGGTGAACGGTGGCGGGGCGCCCCGCCAAAGCCGCGTCCTCCACGCCCTCCGCGATATCCACCGCGCACGGCCCGGCCGCCGTTGTCGCGATTCGTACGGTCCTCCAACAAATAAAATACTAAAAGGAAAATAATAATAAGCTAAATTCGGAGCCGATCGTATTTATTCAAATATGCTATCGCGATCTCGTCTCCATCATATTGTAAAAAAAATACGTTTTTTTGGTGGGTTCTTGTTGTTGTTGAACTTGTCGGGCTAGATGTGTTCAGTTCAGTTTGGCACTTTGTTAAATAGCAGTCTGTGTTGTGAAGCTAATTGGGAGTCGATTTGCGTGCGGTAATGAGGTTTTATAATCTGGGATTTCCTACTTTTCATGTCAAATTGAATCTAGCATTGAGTAATTGCTGAAGCTAAAGTTAACCTGTTTGATTTACTTTTTTCTGTTACAAGTTAAATCAACTATTTTTCCCCTTTTCCTAGAAGATTAATGCCTTGGCTAGCTCGTCTTTCTTGAAATCCAATTGTTCTCTGGTTTTTTCATTTTCGTTCTAACCATATTTTCTGCTAATCTTTTATCTCTGCTAGGTTGGTATGTTTTGACCTAGTATTACAACCATTCTAAAAATGAAAATTACACTTGTTAACAAAATTTCTCTACCCCTGAAATCAACTCCTTTTCTCTTAGCTATGTAGTTTTTATAATTGCAATTTGTGAGAAAAGGCTATGTAATTGTTTTTACATATTTTTACAGCTTCGTCTTAATTAGATTGTTACATCCACCTTGCAATCAAGTGCGAAGTTTCCAATGGTAGTTGACTATCACATATAAAGGTACATTCAAGTAGGAAATGCAGTTGCTGTGCCTGTTGCTCTTGCATTGAGATATTCCTTAGCTTTGGCATTTAGAGGATTGTCGGGCGAAAGCCCGTTGTTGACCCTACCCGATGAATACCCAATCGTGAAAGACTTACTGTCTCCGGCTATTTTGATGGAGTGATTATGAAATGTGTTTTGTCTCATGATAATTTATTCAAAGAAAGGGTAAAATAATGTATATGTATGTGTAGATACCTTAAGTTATGGGGGTTTGTGTTTTTAAAATTCACACTTTGTTTCTGATTAATTATTTTATTCATTTTTCGGGTTCTTACCATATTTTCGTTATCTGTAGGGTTCTTGCCGTATTTTCGGGTTCTTATCATGTTTCTGAGTATTTGTTTGTTTTTCTTATCTATGTTTGCCAAGTGTGATGAAATGCTTGTAAAATAATGCTTGTTTAACTTTGCTGACGATTATAGTAAAACTTTGTTAGATGTAGGTTGGATGTGTTGTGCTCATTTTTGTTGTAGATGCATGTCATGGAGGTTCTTTGACTATTTTATCCCAGTGTGCACAGTTAATGTCATCTTATTGAGTTCTGGAAGTTTCTTCTAGTGTTGATAGTACTTGTTTTAGTCAAAATAGTACCGCATCTTCTTTTACATGGTACATGTTTTTTGATCGATTAGTACCTACTTTTGTGAATGAAAATGGATTATTTCAATTTTGATTTACAAAAAGTAGTATCACACGTAGAGTAAGATAGTACAAACTTTATAATGTTGTAGCACCTGATATTGGGTATTTAGTACCACTTGTAATGAATATATAAAAATACCAAATTTCAGTCTCAAATGATGTTTATATGACTCATAATCACTCTCGCATTTGTTTACATGAGATTTAAAATATTTTTAATTGAGTTTAATCGTAAAATGGTTATGAACTCGACACATTAATGAGAAAATACTACTAATACACTTTATTTTATTGAATGACACACTTCATCTCATAGAATCATCATACTTGACTACTTCAAATTCTACCTATATGTTTTAAATTCCACCATTTTTCATCCAAATCACGCGTTAATGATCCACGTGTCATGGTAGACATGAAGAATTAGAGAAATCGCGATTCTTAAAATAGTATCTGTTTTAGCCAAAATATACCGCGTCTTCTTCTATGTGGTACCTGTTTTTTATCGATTAATACCTACTTTTGTGAATGAAAATGGATTATTTCATTTTTGGTCAACATTTACAAAAAGTAGTACCATACATAGAGTAAGATAATACCAACTTTATATTGTTGTAGTACCTGATATTGGGTCTTTAGTACCACTTGTAATGCACACGTAAAAACACCAAATTTCAGTCTCAAATGATGTTTATATGACCCATAATCTCTCTCACATTAGGTTACATGAGATTTGAAATGTTTTTAATTGAGTTTCATCGTAAAATGATCATGAACTCGACACACTAATGAGAAAACACTACTAATACACTTCATTTCATTGAATGACACACTTCATCTCATAGAATCATCATATATGACAACTCAAAATTCTACCTATATGTTTTAATTTCCACTATTTTTCATCCCAATCACGCGTGAGCGATCCACATGTCATGGTAAAGATGAAAGATTAGGGGAATCACGATTTTTAAAGTAGTACCTGTTTTAGCCAAAATAGTACCGCATATTCTTCTACGCATCACCTCTTTTTGATTGATTAGTACCTACTTTTGTGAATGAAAATGGATTATTTCAATTTTGGTCAACATTTACAAAAAGTAGTACCAGGCATAGAGTAAGATAGTACCAACTTTATATTGTTGTAATACCTGATATTGGGTCTTTAGTACCACTTGTAATGAACACATAAAAACACCAATTTTCAGTCTCGAATGATGTTTATATAACCCATAATCACTCTCACATTAGTTTACATGAGATTTAAAATGTTTGTAATTGAGTTTAATCGTAAAATGGTCATGAACTCGACACACTAATGAGAAAACATTACTAATACACTTCATTGAAACTTAGATAGTACTCATTAAATGGTGTTTCAGTACCAGATATCGAGTCTTCAGTACCAACTGCAACAAACATTAAAAAAACACTGAATTTGGGTCTTAAATGATGTTTATATGACTCAAAATGACTCGCACATTAGTTTCTATGAAATTTAAAATGTTTTTAATTGAGTTTAATCACAAATTGGTCATGAACTCGACACACTAATGAGAAAACACTACTAATACACTTCATCTCATAGAATCATCATACATGATTACTCCAAATTCTACCTATATGTTTTAACTTCCACTATTTTTTATCCAAATCAAGCGTGAACGATCCACGTGTCATGGTAGACATGAAGGATTAGAGAAATCATGATTCTCAAAATAGTACCTGTATTAGCCAATATAGTACTGCATCTTCTTCTACGTGGTACCTGTTTTTGATCGATTAGTATATACTTTTTGTCAACGAAAATAGATTATTCAATTGTGGTCCACATTTGCAATAATAGGTACCAGGCCTAGAGTAAGGTTGTACCATATTTCAGTGTTTTAGTACCAAATATTGGGTCTTTAGTACCACTTGTAATGAACACATAAAAGCACCAAATTTCCGTCTCAAATGATGTTTATATGACCAATAATCACTCTCACATTATTTTCTATTAAAATGTTTTAAATTAAGTTTAATCGTAAAATGGTCATGAACTCAACACACTAATAAGAAATCACTACTAATATACTTCATTTCATTGAATGACACACTTCATCTCATAGAATCATCATACATGATTACTCCAAATTCTACCTATATGTTTTAACTTTCACTATTTGTCAACCAAATCACGCATGAAAGATCCACGTGCCATGGTGGACATGGAGGATTAAAGAAATTACGATTACTAAAATTGTACCAGTTTTGACAGAAATAGTACCACTTCTTCTTCTGCGTAGTACCTGTTTTTAATCAATTGGTACCTACTTTTGGTCAGCCAAAATGGATTACTTCAATTTTGGTCAACATTTGAAAAAATTGGTACCAGACCTAGAGTAAGTCAGTACCAGCTTTTGGTGATTTAGTATCAGATATCGAGTCTTTAGTACCAACTCCAATGAACATAAAAAAAACACCGAATTTGGGTCTCAAATGATGTGTATATGACCCATTATCACTCTAACATTAGTTTCTATGAGATTTAAAATGTGTTTAATTAACTTTAATCGCAAATTGGTCACGAACTCAACACACGAATGAAAAAACACTACTAATACATTTCATCTCGTTAAAAGACACACTTCATCTCATTGAATGATCATACATGACTACTCCAAATTCTAATTATATATTTTAACTTCCACTATTCTCAACCAAATACGTGTGAACGATCCACGTGGCATGGTAGACATGAAGGATTAAAGAAATCACGATTACTAAACTGGTACTAGTTTTGACAGAAATAGTACCACTTCTTTTTCTGAGTAGTACCTACTTTTGCTTAGCGAAAATTGATTACTTCAGTTTTGGTCAACTTTTGCAAAAATTGGTACCAAACCTAGAGTGAGATAGTACCAGCATTTTGTGTTTTAGTACCAGATAACGGGTCTTTAGTACCAACTCCGCGAACATAAAAAAATGCCGAATAACGGTCTCAAATGATCTCTATATGACCCATTATCACTCTAACATTAATTTTTATGAGATTTAAAATGTGTTTAATTAACTTTAATCGCAAATTGGTCATAAATTCAACACACTAATGAAAAAACATTACTGATACACTTCATCTCATTAAAAGACACACTTCATCTCATCATACATGACTACTCCAAATTTTACCTATATGTTTTAACTTCCACTATTTCTCAACTAAATCACGCGTGAACGATCCACGTGGCATGGGGGAAAATTTTCATTGTAGGGCTTGACTTTTTGTTATTAGGTCAACAATAAGCCCTAGATTTGTAACTTTTTCATTTGAAGGTTTCAATTTTAAGTTATTCTCAATATAAAGCATGCTTTTACATTCTACTTTTCAATTTAAGACTCCATATAAATTTGTATTATGATTTAGTTATGTAAACAACAATACATTTTTTAAAATTTATTTTTTAAGTACTTATATTAAATATCTTTAGTAAAATTATCTAATAAAATAATTATTTCATAATGTACGTTTCTGCAAAACCTTAATGAAATTTATTTTAAAAGTTAAAAAATAAATATTAACTTAATTTTAATCTAAATATGTGATAACATTAAAATACAAACTATTTAGA
This sequence comes from Striga asiatica, assembly GCA_008636005.1. NCBI lineage: Eukaryota > Viridiplantae > Streptophyta > Magnoliopsida > Lamiales > Orobanchaceae > Striga > Striga asiatica. Next base: position 34,546 of record BKCP01012292.1, on the reverse strand, counting down.
AAAATAGTTTTATTTTTTGTAAATGAACTTATAGAAAACATTATTTGTGAATAAAACTACCTACAATAGCATTTTTCGGGTATTAATTTTTTATATTCTTAATTTTTTCAAAAATATAAATTTTATTCACAAACAATATTTTCTAAAATTTTAATTAAAAAAATAAATTTATTTTTCAAAATAGTTTATATTTTAATGTTATCACCTATTTAGATTAAAATGAAACTATAATTTATTTTTTATCTTTTAAAATTAATATTTAAAATTTTTACTTTTTAACTTTCATAAATTTTAACTTTTAAACTTTCAACAAATAAATATTTAAAATTTTAGTCCTTGGCGCACGGGATTTCACAATAAATAATGTAATCTCGCCTTAGCGACCATTTATATTGAAATTATATTTCTTTTAGTGTTCTAAAATTTTCATAACATAATTCGTCGCGTTTTGCCTCTTATACTACGCAACATAAGTAAAAATTCGTGTTGCGAAGGCTATTAGAGTATAAAATTTTGTTTGTTAGAAATATCATATATTTGCATATAATAATATTGGGTTGTTAATTTTAAAAAATATTTTAGTAATATTATATGACACTAAATTTTAGAATAAAATAATATTGAGTATTATGATTAATAAAATGAGGGCGGTTTTATTTTAGCATGAAATGTCCAAATTTAAATGATATGAATTTCATTTAGTATGGATAAAATTGTATTTAATTTTGAAAATAAAGTAAGTGGTATGAATTTTATTTGGTATGGGTACGAAAGTCGAATTTTAGGTTGATTTGTTATAAGATCAAGATGATATAATTCTCAATTTTAAGCATATTCCTATAATAACTTGTCATAAGATAACTCATACACTATTTTAGGCATATTCCTACATATACATGTTCGGTTTTAGGCTTGAGAATCACCATAAACTATTTTAGGTTTTCTTTTTTCCCAAGTTACCATATACTTCTCTTACTCTTTCTTATTTAATTCATATAATAATTATTATAATAAATATGTATTATTTTTATTTTGAAATCTTTATAATTTTTTTATTTTTAATTTATTTTTGTATGTTAAAATAATCATATTTTAATGATCTTCGATTTGACATCTGTATTGCATATATAAAATAAAAAATAATTACGTCTATAAATATAAATGAAACTATATTTATTAAAAAAATAATTTCAACAATATGAATATAACATAAATTATTTTATAACAAAAATAATAAAAAACTAATTTAGTAATACACCATAAAATAATTATTTTAATGCGTTTTATCATATATTTGAAATAAAATAATAAAATTAAGTGCAAAAATATGGAACTCATTTTGAATTAATTATTACTTTGTAAGTTATTCATAATTTTATATATTCATTATACATAATTTTACAATATAAAAATAAATTATTTTAGTTTTTCTATTGTACAAATATTAATATATTTACGTACCCGTGTAGTACACATGTATCGTACTAGTTGATATATATTTCTATTGAAAACTAGATAGATCTTTGAATAAATAATTTTTAATAAAATTCAAATTATATAATTTAATTTTAAAAAATTAGCTGATAAATTTGAACGAAATAAAATATAGATTTATAGATTTAGTATAATGTAAATTTATATGAAATAAAGATGAGTAAAATATAAATTTTTTTATTTGGACAAAAATAAATTTATACTAATTAATAAAAAATTAGGAAAAATTAGTAGTAGGAGAGATAAATAGTAGAAGATGATAAAAAGAAAATAATAAAAAATATGTGGAGAAATAAAGCAATTAAAATATTAAAAAATTCAAAAAGTAAGTAGTGGAGAGAGAGAAATAATAAAATAATATGCAAATGGTAAGTTGTAGTGGGATGACTGGTGCATTATTCAATAAAAGTTTCGATCCCCAAATTTTCTTCCTCTTTCGCTGCTTCAAATCGGAAATCGTCGCCTTCCTGGCGGCTTCTAGCCTTACCGGTGGTCGATCCTACGCCACCCGGCCCTCCTAGGGGCTGCGTCTTCGATGACCACGGCAGTCGATGGTTCTTGTGGCTGTAGATTCAAATTCGCTTTCTTTGGAAGGTGGGTTAGGGTTTGTGGGTGTAGGGCTTTCGGTGCCGTGGAGGGTCTATGGGCTGCGCTGTCGTGGGTTAGGGTCAGGTGCGGCTCTGGCATTTCAATTTCTCGGGTCAGAGCGTCTTGGGCTTCTCGGCCTAGCATCTCTTCGTAACCGCTATCGATGGCTGGATGAGCGTTTTGGTTCATTTTTTCTGGTTGTCGGGGTGTGTTGGGGGGTTCGATTGGTCTGCAATGTTCTGTTTCGCCGGCGGCTGGGTGATAGAAGAAGGCGCGCTCTTAACTGAGGGTAAGTTTCTTTCTCTCGCCGACCCTGTCTCGGTTCTCTTTTGTCTGCAACTAGTTGTGCTTCCGACTTTCTCTGTCCCTCCATTGTGTTGACAGAGCCAAATGGCTGCAGCTCGGGTGGAGAGGCAGGGTTTGGCGCCTGCGGTTCGGGGGGAAGGGTTCTTGTGCGGCTCAGGTATCTTCATGTTTTTGAGAAATTGGAGCGGGGGTTGCGGCGTCGAGTCAGCTCTTTTTTTCCGGTTCTCTGGGGTTGGGTTTCGGGGCGCACTGTTTGTTTTGGCAGTGTTGGGAGCTTTCTGGATGTTTTTATGGCGTTTGGAAGAATTGGCTTTGGGTGGATTCATGGCAGGAGTTTCGACTCAGCTAGGCATTTTGGCAGTGGAGGGGTTGATTTCTTTTGCTGTGGGATTCCCCTAGGTTGATTTGGTGGCTGCTAGTCAGGATAGAATTTGCTGTAGAGGAAGGACTCGTGTGTTTTTTATTGTCTTTTCAGTATTTGTTTTGTAGTTTGGTTTTTATGTTTTGTGTTTGTGTTTTTGGTCTGGGCCGTTGGCCCCTATGAACCCGAGTGTCACCTTATTATCCAAATGGGATCCGACACTCGGGTATTACTCCGTTGGGGTCCTTTTAGTTGTTGTTTGTTGTTTTAGTTGATTAGTTCTAGTTGCGAGTTTTCTTCTAGCGTTGCTAGCGGGTCTCTAGGCGGTCTTCTGATCTGTCCTCCCACTTTTTCAGTTGTTGACTGCTGTATATTCAGTCGTTGGCTGCTGTGTATTCGCACATTTGTGCATTTTGATTTATAATATAATCTATCGTTTCGGGAAAAAGAAAAAAAAAGTTGTAGTGGGATGATGTAGTAAGTGAATTTATTTTGGATTTAATTTAACACTAGGGAGTTAGGAGGAAGAAAATTAAGGGGGTAGGGAGTGTAGAGTAAAAAAATTTGTAAGAGAGACTGACAAGGAAGTTTAAAAGTGGATTGAGGATTTTTAAAGAAGTTGCCCTTCTAAATTCCAGAAAAATCCCACGAGCTACTTAGTCGACAATTTTTCGACTAAGTATAAATTCTCGTTTGAATTCACCGATTTTCAATACAAGTATTTTTGAAATATTATCTTGAATAAATTGTAGGTATTTGAGGAGTCGAGCCTCAAGCCAACCTACATCCGAAATTGTGATTAATCTGCCAAACTGAACAAGTTGGAGTTGATTTAAATACCATGTATGTTAATTTCTATAAATGCTTGGATTGATGATCTAGTTATGCATGTGAACCGGTAGTCTATGAGGCCTAACTCTAGCCTTTAGAGAGCTTAGTCCGTGATATTTCATGTGTGGTTGTTCTCGTCTTTTTCGTGGGAACGGCTCCCGTCTTTTTCGTGGGGACGGCTTATTACCTATCTTTTTTCCGGATTGATAGGTTAGGTGTGATCACATGAGCGCGGCTGTGTTTAGAGAGGGTAGACTAGTTGATTTGCTTACATACTGCGACCATGATTTTAAGTCTTTATATTGATTATACTGCATGGTATGGTGAGCTAAGTTGCTCACCCCCACTATTAACCATTTTCAGGTTGAGCTGGTGGTCGTGGCGAAAGATAAGCGAGGCGGGGTCATTATATGTGTTGATCTTTTAATTACCTGCTTCCGTTCGACTATTACTATTTGATTATCTCTCGATAGACTCATTTATTTCCGTTGAAGACAAAAAAAAAATGTTATTTGGGATTTCAAATTCGTAATTTGGGATTTGGATTATTATGCATGTCTTGGTTTGAATTTGGATTTGATTGGATAATATTATCATGCTGGTTTTGTTTTGATTACTTCACTGATGGATCATATGTCGTTAACATGAGATATAAATGTTCGAGAGAATTGTTATCTGATTATTCGAGTAGCGCCCATTAAATAAATCTTTAAATCAAATTTTTTAAAAATTTAACTCTGATTTTTAGAAAAATAAAATGTTATTTGTCACTTAAAAATAACGGGGCGTCACACCGCAAGTCCAAATGCTTTGAGAAATTCAAGAAGTATTGGGCAGTTGTGGAGAAGCTTCATGGTAAAAGTATCAAGACACTTCGTTCTGATCGAGGTGGCGTATACCTCTTTGGAGAGTTTAGGACATACTTATAGGAAGCTGAGATTGAATCCCAACTGACTGCACCCAACAAGCCCCAACAGAACGGGGGTTGCAGATCGAAGAAATAGGACTCTTATAGAGATGGTTAGGTCTATGATGAGTTATTCGAGGTTACCAGATTCATTCTGGGATATGGTGTTAGAAACAACATCCTATATTCTGAACATGGTTCCATCTGAGTCAGTTGTTACTACTGCTTATAAGATGTGGGAAAGGCGCAATCCCAGTTTATCACAGTTTCGAGTTTGGGGTAGTCATGCACACGTGTTAGTGCAAGAACCTGGAAAGTTGGAGAAACGTTCGGAAACACGAATTTTCATAGGCTATCCCAAGGGAACGAAAAGTGGATAATTTTATAGTCCTGAGGATCAAAAGGTGATCATTTCTACGAATGCTAGATTCTTGAAAGAAGACTATATTATGAATCATTAGCCCGCGAGTACACTAGTCTTAGAGAAGTTAAGGAGTGAAGTCGATGGTTCCCCACCGAGTGGGCAATACATCACATAATACTGCAACACGGCACACTGATAGTGTACCAGTGCAGACAGTACCTCGTCGCAATGGAAGGGTTTCTCATTTACTCGACCGATGGATAGACCTTGGAGAGTCATCGGACTCAGTTTCTGGAGATCTAGAATCGGACCCAAGAACTTATGATGAGGCACTCCAAGATAAAGATGCAGATTCATGGAATGTTGCAATGAAACCTGAAATGGAGTCAATGGACTCCAATCAGGTCTGGGATCTTGTCGAACCATTGGATGTAAGTGGATCTATAAGAGAAAGAGAAGATCGGATGGGAAGGTGCAAACCTTCAAAGCTAAGCTTGTTGTGAAAGGTTATACACAGATCGAGGGTATTGATTATGATGAGACCTTTTCGCCAGTAGCTATGCTTGAGTCCATTCGGATTCTCTTGGTTGTAGCAGCTCATATGGATTATGAGGTCTGGCAGATGGATGTCAAGACGACTTTCCTTAACGGGAACCTTCAGGAAGACATCTATATGCAGCAACCAGAGGGATTCATTGCTGAAGGCCGTGAGCATCTAGTGTGTAATCTTGATCGGTCTATTTATGGACTGAAAGAAGCTTCGAGATCTTGGAACATCCATTTTGATGAGGTAATCCAGTCGTACGAGTTCACTCAATGTTCGGATGAGCACTGTGTTTAGAAAATCAGTGGGAGCGTGGTGGTGTTTCTTGTGTTTTACATAGATAACATACTGTTTATTGGAAATAGCAAGAAAAAGTTATCAGACGTAAAGGTGTGGTTGTCTAAGCAGATTGATATGAAGGACTTAGGAGAAGCAGGACACATTCTTGGTATTAGTGTCATTCGAGACCGTAAGAAGAGAATGTTGTGCTTATCCCAGTCTTCATACATAGATACTGTCTTGGCCAGATTCAACATGCAGGATTCCAAGAAAGGTATGTTGCCTTTCAGACATGGAATACCTTTATCTAAGGAGATGTCTCCTAAGACGTCTGAGGAGATAGAGGACATGAAGACAATTCATTATGATTCGGCAGTAGGAAGTCATATGTATGTAATGTTGTGCACTAGGCCGGATATTAGGTACGTCGTTGGCATGGTAGCTAGATATCAAAATAATTCGAGAAGGGAACATTGGTCTGCGGTGAAGCATATACTCAAGTACCAAAGAAGGACTAAGGAGTACATGTTAGTTTACCGTGCAGACAGCTTGTTACCTCTGGGTTACAGTGATTCCGATTTCCAGTCAGATAGGGACGAGAGTAAGTCAAGCTCAGGTTATGTGTTTACCTTGGGAAGTGGAACCATTTCATAGAGGAGTGCTAAGCAGAAATGTGTGGCAGACTCCACCATGGAAGCCGAGTACATAGCAGCCTCAGAGGCAGCGAAAAAGGGAGTTTGGCTCAGGAGCTTCTTAGTGGACTTAGAGGTGATTCCGAATTTGCCACGATGTATCACCGTTTACTATGATTATAGTGGAGCAATAGCGAACTCAAAGGAACCTCGAGCCCACAGAGCAAGCAAACATATAGAGCGCAAATACCATCTGATTCGGGATATCGTTGGTAGAGGAGACGTTGATGTTGCCAAGATTACATCAGAGGACAACCTAGCTGATCCTTTCATGAAGAGTTTGCCGGGAAAGGTCTTCGTCAAACACGTGGAAAGAATGAGAGTCAGGTGCATGGCGATAGATCGACATAGGTCTTTTAGAATAACAGATTGATAGGACTATACTGTAAAAGCGAAAGCTTTAAGTATAAGTGAGAGATTGTTAGTGTTATATACTGAAAGCTTGACTTTGCATGTTAATACACATTTGCCCTTTATGAATGAGAATCATGTTAGATTAAACAAGTTCCACGTTCTGTTGTTCTGCACTTAGATAGAGTGGGTCGTCATCGGGCTCACTAAAGATCACTTTATCAGTTACTTGCGAACAAGAATAGTTGTTCCCAACCTAGATGGAAATGAACACCCCATCCGAATGGTTGTAGTGTCAACTGTACAGTTTGTCTTGACTGATTAGTTGCACTAGTACATTTATGTATTGAACAGGATCCCAGAAAGGAGAAGTTCATTTTATACTAACGTCGTAAATGAACTAGGCTTCGGTTAATTACGGCGTTCTCTCAACCTGTAAGATATTAAACAGGCAGATATATGTAGTATATATTACTTTAATTCACTTGGGTGAGGTCCAGTTCACTGGATTAATATTCCTTCTGTTTTGAGTAATCTTACTATATATAGGATGTGCTGTTTAGATATTTACGGTCACCATGTGCGTTATTTTGATGATGTCCCCGGAGTGAGTTCATGAAGGATTATTATGCTAAACCCTGCAAGGGATTAAATTCCGGCATACTAAGAATGTGATGAACGAGCGCTAGTTTTTGTGAAATAATAATAAATTAATTAATTCTTGATTGTCAGTAACCGAATTAATTAATGGACATTATATCTTAAACGTGGGGAGGTAAACCGAGTAATTATAATTAGAGTCTAAAATGTAATTTGGGCTAAGAAAAGAGAGTGCAATAATATAATGTTGGTGGTTCATTAATATTATTTAATTAATTAAAAGAGTGGGCTTGGCCTACCATATTCCTATTCTCCTAAAGGTCCCTATTGTAGCTTTATATATACATCATTAAGCTCATGAGAAGAGAACCAATCTCTTAATACACAAACACACGCAACCTCTCATCTCTCTCTCAGTTCTCTTTCGGCTTTATCTTCTTCTTGTTGCTCCACTGGTACAAGTTGAAGAAGTGTATTTGAGCAATACAGTAAAAGATCCATAGGTAATCGAGATCTGGTGATCATCTAGTTGCAGTTGAAGAATCATGACCCGAAGGACTAGATCCGCCAACCCAGCCCCGCCGATGACCGCTGCTAGTCGTCAGAGATCCACCGCGACCCGGCCACCTGCGCGACACGATCGGTGAAGAGACACGACCGGTGCCACCCGATCGCGAGGAGGTGATACGAACCGACGCCGGAGATTCCACACGACCAGCTGATCCGATTCACGCGAGCCCGAGACTTCCGTTCGTGTGATCTATCTGTTCGTGCACTGTGTACGGCCATCCGGAAGATCACTTAGATTGCCATATATTTTAAGCCGTAAGTTCTCTACGTCAAACCTTTAGAACCGCTGTGCGTAGGTTTACGTTTTCTATTGAATTTGTGATTTGTGCATAGCGAGATCCTCACAGATCTTAACACATAGATCCCAACACAGTGGCGGTTGTGGAAGGACGTGAAGGTTAATGTATCAGTGGCATTACTATTGTAATCGTAGTGACAAGTACCTTTTGGAAAAATCTGGAAAATGCCAATTGGAAGCTGGGATTCAGTTCCAAGGGGTTGCACTGAGTTCACCCGAATAGTACAGTGTAACAGAATGAAGGAAAATGTCTCTAAGGTATATTGGTTGTGTCAATGATAGTTTCTAGGAATTTCAATTTTTGTTTTTGGAGTTGTGCGAATAGCAGGATAAGTTATGAACATAGTTCCATCTAAGTTAGTGGTCATTACTATGAATGAATCATGGACAAGGCTTAGGCGTAGTCAGGAATATATTCGGATTTGGGGAATTCCAACAGATGATTTGCTGGAAAGATGATACTGATAGGATTGGAAAAGTTGTTTGAAAATTGGCTATTTGTTGGATACTCCCTAGTAACGAGAAAGAAGTGGTTTATTTTATAGTACTAATAATCAGAAGGTGATCATTTGTACGATATGCCTAATTTTTAAAGAAATACTAAATATTAACCCACGAGTCATTTGTTGAATTGCTATAAGGAAAGATAAAAGTGAAAGACTTCAATACCACGTTTACAAAATGTGATACAACAATAAAATTGCAACACATGTTGTGAGCAATACACCATTGACAGAGGAACTTTGTCATAGACGGAGGGTTGTAAGGCGGCTCATTTGTTTCATGTTCTTGAGAAAGTCTATGGACGTAGTCACTAGTAAACGTGAAGCTAATCCTTGATTATACGATGAGGTGCTCGTTGGAGTGCGAGGGTTGCAAGGCAACACCATAGATTCGTGTTTGCGAGGGAGTCATTAGACTCAGTCTCTATTAAACAAGAGACTATGAATTCATGTTCTTGAGAAAGTCTACGGACTTGGTCCCTAGTAAACTTGAATTGATCCCTGGTTATACAATGAGTAGCTCCGAGACAAGGATGCAGAATCTTAGCAAAGTGTCAATGATTTCTGATTTAAGGTCTCAGACTCTAGTCATATTTGGAATCTTATAAAATCCCAAAGTAGCATAGAGGTTATTGGGCGAAATCTATCAGTAAAATCATGTAGACTTTAGAGTGAGGCTTGTTGTGAAATAGCAGACTCAGAAGAATGGGAACTATTATGAGTTAGCTTTTTTTCCAGTAGTCGTACTTAAGTATGCATGAGTTTTAGGTTGTTGCCGCTCATATGACTTAAGAGATTAGGAAAGATGGATGTCAAGACATTTTCCTTAACCAGGGGTCTTGTAGTAATATCCATGGAGCAGCACCCGGAAGTGTTCATTGAAAAGGGCTGAGAGCATCTAATTAGTAAACTGAAGTAAGTTTTGTAATCTAGTCATTTGGTTGATGAGTCCAAATCGTGGATTTTCTGATTCGACCAAATGAGCAATGAGCGTAGCGCATTAGAAGCGTGGTGGTATTTTTTTATACTATGCTTAGACGGAATTTTGATCACTAGAGATAGTGTGAAAATGCTGACAGATGCAGAGGTATGGTTATCCAAGAAGTTGGATGTGAAGCATTCAGAAGAATCACAACACATTCTTGAGGTCAAGGATCATGAGAAAGAAATATTACGATTATCTCGAACTTCGTGCATACATATATACATATATATATATATATATATGCATATATATATATGCATATATATATATGTATGCATATATATGTATATGGTTCAAATGAGAACCAAGTCTTAGTATGAAGCATTCAGAAGAATCAACACACGTTCTTGAGGTCAAGGATCATGAGAAAGAAATATTGCGATTATCNATATATGATTATACGTGCATACATATATATGCATACATCCTATACATATATATATATATATAGGATGTGGTTCAAATGAGAACTAAGTCTTAGTGTGAGAACCGTGAGAACCGCTATTTTTATTTAGGAGTAGTGTTATGATTGATTGTGTTTGGTGCTATTTTTAACCAGAATGAATTTTATTAAAAATAGCAATGCAATTTATTAGCATTTGTGAAAATGATAGCATCATCTAATATTAAAAATAGCATCATATACAATTAAAAATGGCATCAATTATGGTTCTCACGGTTCTTACACCAGGACTAGTTTTTATTTGAACCGGCCCATATGTATATACATATATATGTCATAATGCTCATTCTTAGCATGCATGACACAGAAGCGGTACCTTATGCATGACAAAAGGAAGCCTGTGTATGCAATACAGTAAATGAGACCTGATATCTATTGTTGCATGGACATAGTTAGTAGATAGTGAAGTAATCCTAGATGGGCGCATTGGTTCGTGGTATAACATATAATAAAGTGACTGTAACTAAGCTAAGGATAATATGTACGATTGCCAAATAAACTAAATACAACCTATGAATTACAAAGGATTCTAATTTCTAATCAGATGTGAACAATGAGTAAAATCTACCTCGGGATTTGCGTTTACTTGCGAGGTGGAGAAAATAGTTTGGAGGAACGTCAAACGGTAAAAATTGACAGATTCCACCATAGAAACTCAATACATTGTCGGCTGAAGAGCAACTGATGGAAGAGATTTGACTCCGAGAACCTCTATTGGACTAAGAATGGAAATCTTCGTTTAGCCAAGTCATATCACAATTTGATTGTGATGACAGTTCGTGCAGTTGCAAACGTAAAGAAATCACAAGTTCATAAGCCAAGTAAGCGCATAATGCTAGTACGACCCATTGCAAAAATTGCAAAAGGGTGGATGTTTTTGTCGCCTAGTTACGCCAGTACACGACCAAGTAGTTCCTTTTAGAACTGGCTTTCTAGCAAAAGCAGATGGTGGCCATGTTAAAGGATTGGGAGACATGTGTATAGCAGTTAGAACAATAGTTTTTTGAGAATAAATATTGAAAGACTGTATACTTAAAAAAGCCAAGAGCTTTAAAGTATATGTGTGAGATTGTTGGAGTATGCTATAAAAGCTCGGCTTTGTGATTACTCCCAATTTCATTTTGAATGAGATGTGTGTCTTTAGTACTTTGTTTATTTATGCTACATAGTTCCTTTATTTTACATTGTAGATAATGTGATTTGCTATGTCGAATTAAAAGATCACATTTTCGGTGTCTTGTAAAATATAAATATTTATTCACGACCAAAACAAAATTAAACTAACTATCGTGAAAGGCTTAGTGTGATTTTTGAGTTAGTTGGTCTTTGGCTAATGAATTACACTGGTACATCTCGTATGTGTTGAACGGACATACAAGGGGATAAGATTATTTTATACTGACCAAGTAAATAATCTAGACTTCATTATTGTGTTTTCTTAATCCGTAAGACAATAAACAAGCATATGTATTCATCACTTACTTATTTGATTTACCAAGGGTGATACCCATTTTGTTAGGTACGTACTCGGTATTTTGTTTACATGATGCACATTAAGATTGTTTACGGTCACTGTGTCCCGGTCCACCGAGTTGATGACGTCCCCGAAATGAGTTCAAGAAAGATTATTATGTTAAACCCGGTCGGTGGATCAATTTATGAAATAATAATAATGAATTGAGTGGTACTATTTTTGGTTTAAAGAAATTGATTAATACTATTGTCAGTAATTAAATTAATCAATTGACGTCATATCTTAAACATGGACAGGTAAATCTAGCAATTAGTCGAAAGACGAATAAATTGTAATTCGGAACTAAATGGGGAGTGCAATAATATTATTCTAGTCGAATTTTCTATTATTTACTCAAATAAGGGATAGGTATAGACATAAGGTCTTCTAGAATGTTGACAAGATGAATGACATAAGGTCATCTAGAATGTTATCAAGATGAAAGACATAAGGTCTTCTATTCCTATTTGGAAAAGCTCATATTTAACACCTTCTTAGGGTCCTTATTGTATATTATAAATACACCAAGTTCCCTAGCCTCCAAGATGATGATTCATAGGCCTCATTCATATTTCACCCGTCCAAATCAGATTCTACACTAAAAAATCAGATTTTTTTTAGTGCTCCGTTTATTTGTGGTTTATTTGAGAATTTTATTATTATTGATATTATTATTTATTATGGATGATTATTATTTTTGTGATAATATCGATATTATTATATTATTTTTGAATGTCTTAATATTATTTGCCTAAATGTGATTAAATGCTAATTGCCTAAATGTCTAAATGATTTTTGTTATTATTATTAAATGTGAATAATGTGTATTAAAATATGTAAAGTAAGTATATTGTTCGTTTATTTTTTTATCGTGCGTTTGAACCGGAATCGAACCCGAAAATACTCGCGTGAACCGAACCCGAGCCCGTGAGCCAATTTAATGTCAAGAATTGGCCCAATGGCCCAAAACCGGTTCGGCCCCTTGCCAAAAAAAAACTGGCCCAGCAGAAATTTTTTTTTCCCTTGGCCTCTTTGTTTTTCACGTGCGTGCGAATTATTCCCGGCGACCTCTGCACGCAAATTTCCGGCCAGTTCCTTTTCTCCTACGAGCAGTTCACGAGCCTGAAGACGTACTCCCCTCTGTTCGTGAGCCCCGCCGCATCCAACGACAACGTGAAGTTCTTTCCGACCGCTCGCCACCACAACGAAGCCGCGACCTTCCGCTGACCGCTGCTCCTCCATCGACGAGCAGTAGTACACCGACGCCACCCTCGTGTAAGCTTTTCCGAAGACCTGCTTCTCCCCGAAGCTTTTCCGGCGAGTCTCCTCCTCCGCAGCAGCACATCTGACGGGTCGTCTCGGCCATCGCAGCAACCCTGCAACCGAGAAGGACCACCGCAGCTCCTTCCTCGGCGAGCCGCGCAAAGCCGTCGAGCCCCGTCGAGCCGTCTTCTCTCGTTTGAACCTTTCTCGCTCGTTTCCCAAGAACAGTATCGAGTCTCGACCCCTCGTTTATTTTTACATGATTAATGTTGTGTTCGGTTGTGTTTTACGTGTTCGTTGAATTATTATATACGTGTTCGAATTTTTCGTTATGCAAATTATTCGTTATTTTATGTGAAACTCGTCGATTCGTGCGAATCAAACGAGAACTCGTCGTAAGTGAATAGTTGCTGTGGATTTAGGAACTTAAGATTTTTACGAACACGATGGCGCTGACCTTGTGTCGATTGGACTTGTAAATTGGTAGTTATGATTTTTCGAAAGTTATAATTGCTGTTTGGAATGTAAAATTCACCATAAATGGAATACTGGTCCGATTGCCTTGCAATTTTAGGTACAGTTGTTTTCGGTGAATGGGTAGCTTGTGTAAAATTTCCGTGATTTTTGAAGGTCTGTAGCTATTTTTAAAAATTATATTGATTTCTATCCAGATTATTGTTAAATGTATAATTAATTGTGTATTGCTCCATTTTGTCTGAAATTAGAATATGTTATGTTTCTGGCATGTTTAGGTACTGTATAAAAGTTTTAGAATTTTAGGACTAGGTTTGATAGGGTTAATAATTTAATTGGTGTTTCTGCCCAAATTTGTTTTAATGATAAATTGGTCCGAAGTTGAAAAATTTTGAATTTCTGTTGAGATGCTGATAATGTGATGTTTAGCCTACTGTAAAAATTTTGGAATTTTTAGAATTCAGTTGGGTTCATTTGTGATATATATGTGATAATTGGCTGAATGTTGTTTTAATTTTATAAATTCATATACTGAGTGTTGAAGGTTGATATTTTTATCTGTTGCTTTTCACCTGTTGATATTTCTTAGATAAAAATTTCATGGCTTGAATTGTTCATTATCATGTGTTTCTAATTTACACTCATTTTTATCCAAAAATTTGTTTGAATTTTATAAAATTCTGTGTAACGAGTATGAGGCTGAAACTTGGTGTTTTTGCTAAATAATGGAAGGTGAATTTTATGTAAAATTTTTAGGGCCTAACTCGTAGGTTTGATATACTTTCTAATTCAAGTGTAATAATGGAAATTGTTTTTATATGGTGATTTTCGGTTAAGTGTTGCTGACCGAATTTGCTATGTGTCTACATGCGACTCGTTTGTTTGTCTTTCACTTGAAATTATGTAAACTTGAATATGTAGTTTGATCGAGTCTAAGTTATAGTGTTCCCATATCCACAGAACTTCACGAACCACTTGGTCGAATCGAGTTCGGCTAAGTCAAATTGTGAATTTTCTACTTAGGTCTAGATTAAAGTGTTGACTTTAGTATCTGGACTTAATGTAGGTGTCTAGAGGTGTTGACCTCGTCTTACTTTCGAGATTCGTGATTTGATCTGTTACTACATCCAGGTGGGTACATTTATGATGTATTCTATATTTATCGCACTTACTATTTCGTGTAATGTTTCTTTTGAAAATTTTTGTATGCATGAGAACTCTAGTCTAAGTGTCCCGAACGATAGTGTCTTTGATGAATGCGAAAGCAGTAGGAGGTCACCTGCCCGTTGTATCCGGGAGGGACGCCCCATGCCATTGTATCCGGAAGGGGAAAAACATCTCTGCTGTCTCCTGGAAAGGATCCTATGAACCGTTGTATCCGGGGGTGGGAAGGTTTCCAGTTACAGCCATGCCGTTGTATCCGAAAGGTTGTTGTATATACATAGGAGGTTTGCGATAGGGCCGGGTAGGGGGTTTAGGCTATGAATTCTATGCATACTGATACAGAATACTATATACTCTGGTTACTTGTTTTAAAAATTATTATACGAGATAATTGTGCGATAATGGTGAGCTTGTTGGTTGCTCACCCCCATTATTTGTTGTTGTCTTCTCTCTTCCTTTGAATTAGGTTGAGACGAGCTGGAGGCAGTGGTGTAGGACAAGCGAGATGGTGGTCAATATGTGATAATATCTTATGCTTCCGCTTGAACTTGCTATTTATTTATTTACTATCATATTTTGGATTATTTATTGCTCTTGCTTTTCGAACTAAGTTTAGTCTGTTGAACTTTGATCATGCTAGACCTTTGAAATGATTTTGAAACGTATGTTTTATGGGATTGTTTATTTTGATAGCTCGAGCATGTGTAGGTTCTTTGAATTGTTGGATGTGTTTGTTTGCTGTTGTTAGTGAGTAGCGCCCGTTTCTCGTTAAACGTTTTAATTTGGATTTAAAAAAAAAAAAAAAACTCTGATTGTTATTAAATAAATTCGGTAAATTCTTTAAAATAAAACGGGACGTTACAGTTTGGTATCAGAGCCAGCCTGCGTTCTTGTAGACTGGCATATATGTGAAAACATGTTTATGTGTTTAATGACCATTCGACCACTCGCTTTCGTCTCGCCGCGCTAGCTCAAGGTATGAGTTTTATTGTTTTGATTATTGTCGATAATGTGATTATGGTTTGTTCTTTTATTGGGGCTTAGGAATTTACCCTCCATTTATTCGGACTTGAACTCTAGTGGTGTAGAGTTAAGTGCCGACTTTAGAGATTTTTGTTGTGAGTTTTTGGTTGGGTGTTATCGAGTTAAGTTCGGTCTATAGCAGTGCTCTCGTTATGAGTTTCTGTTTAGTTCCATCGAATGAGAATCATTCGTAAGCCATCTCGAAAGAGAAGGCTTAAGTAAAGGGAACAGACAACCGAAGGAGTCCCAGGTGTGTGGATTATTCGGAAGTCTGTGACTATTGTGGATAGAACTATTAGACGCGTGTAGAACCCGGCTAATGGGAATCGTGAGTGGAGTCTAAGTGTTGGGTTCAAGTTGATGATCCGACCACTTGTTCTTGTAGATTCTTTGAGATCAGTTTGATGGCTGAATTCCTTGTTATAATTTGCCCGCTATCATCTGTTCCTTTCTCGTTAGTTTGTCTCGTGAATTCTTCGTGGGTATTAGAACTCTGTTGTTGAGTTATTGATACCCTCTTTGTTATTTATGGCTGAGTTGCTATCATATAAATTCGAGCCTTGACTTGTCATCCGAACCTTCGTTTCGTGATTTTCGTACGTTTTAAGAGTTGGGTTTGAAAAACCTCCTTTTTGAAAACCTTTAATTGATGGCTGTTTAATCATTGTTTTGACCCCCTAAATTTGATTGATAGGCTTTGAACTCTTCTGATGAGTTAAAGTTTAATCTCTTATGTTCCCTCTCGAACAACAACCAAGTAATTATCCATCGTGTGCTGGAAGATGTGACCAAAGTTCTTCGGGAGCGCGTCCAGTGTTTCTGGTTTTTTGGGTTTGTGTGTGAACTGTTTTCATGGCTGTTTTTGAGCCCTGAAACCCCGTCATTTCTTTCTGAAGCCTTCTTGTAAATTGGAGATCAGCCCGTCGCTTTTCATAAGGAAAAGGAATCGCGTGTTTATCATTTTATATATCGAGAATTGCGCCGGAAATCCTATCATTGTGTAGTCAGTTTTTCTTGTGAATCGCAGCAGTTTGAGTCTATCATTTTTGCTATTTTTGGCATGCTCCTGCTAATCTGGGAACCTCGATGTCTTCATATGAATTATAGTTTGTCTATTAGGATCCAAATGGCGTAAGATTCATTCAAAGGGATGCGTTCAAGATACGAACTTCGTGCAATCAGTTTTCTGAAAATTCGCAGCATATATTAATGTGCGAACTTGATCCGTTTTCTATCCTTTAACTTACCCGTTCACGCCTTTGCTGCCCGAGTGCTTTCCCTTTGCCCTTGATTACTACTTTTCGCTTAGTAGTCAAGTTTGAATTGTATTTCGAGACCCATCTTATTTATTTGACTTTCGTACCGTGACAAATCCGATTTTTTTCTTTGCCTTGCGTGGAACCTTAGATGGAGTCGAGCATTGGAATCTCATTTTCTTTTGATCCTTATCTGATATCGAATCCTATGTCGTAACGTCACTAAGTTAATGTGAAAGTTACCTTGAGAATACCTTAGCCTCGAGATAGACAGCGATCAATTTTCTTTCGTGATTTTTTTTTTTTTTACCAAAGTGGCGTGCGTGAAAATCACCACATACCTGATCAGCCTCGATACCTTTCTGGGAATGATTTTTTATATAAAAATCTTTTAAAGAGCGTAGTCGAGCCTGATGTAACCACATCGTGAGGTGCAGAGCCGTCTTCGTTTTTGAATTGTGTTCATCGTAAATCTTTGAAAACTCTCGTTCTTTTTCCCTTCGGAGATTCGAGAGTGACCCTTGTGTTTCTTTGACTTTTTGGCAATCCTTTGGAAACTCTTGTTTTTGGTTTGTGTAGAATTTCCAACCTTATGTATTGACTAAGACAAGTACTTTCGTTTTTCCGCTTATCTTATATCATTCTTTTGATTTTGTGATGCCTTTCAGTCTGGGTGTTCCATTCGTACCTGTATCGGTTTGTCGGGGCTTTTATTGTTGATGACTTATGTTTGAGTCGCGATCGAGACGAATCCACCAAGGAGGCTCTGTGATGAGATCCAGAAATCGTGAAAATCTTAGCAACGTAGCATTTGAGCTCGTTTAGGACTACCGGCACGTTTAGCTACCGGTGAAAGAGCTGACGTGATGGCCGACACTGTTAGTTGGAAGAGTCATGCGAGCTGATCATTTTCACTGTTCGGCAGTGGACACTGGGTTGGGATGAATCCTAGCTGAGGATGCCGATATTCGCTTTCTTTAGGAGATTTCTCCATATCGCTAATATTTGTTATCCTCTTGGAGTTGTATGGCTTGGGGGATGATGTGATTATTTGGAAGCCCTGAACCATCCGAGTTTGTCGATACCTAAATGCTGGGGGATGATGTCTCTGTTAAATCCTAATGTTTGTCGGTTTTGTGAAAATCTTTCCTTCCGGATTACCTCAGATAGTGCGAACCTTGAATTAGAGTAATTCTTTTCTGTACCTCGAACCGAACGCCAACACTGACTGGGTGTAGTCACGCGAAGTGGTGGTCGAGCATGCGAGCCCGTGCTGAGAGACGTGAGGCACTGCAGGGCCGATCGTTGAATCGCACGAGAGGTGCAGCCACCATCACCGAACGCAGGAGCTTCCCAAGCCAGTGTGTGGCCGAAACCTTGACCTTGCAGCTGTTCTCTGAACAGGTGTACGCACACGTCCCAGCGCCCCGCTTATGCAGCGCCAGTGTGTGTCACATCTCTCGGGTGACAGTGCATTAAACCCCAGACTGGCTATGTCCTTTTAGATCGTTATTGTGGGATCATCGAGCATCCCTATTTGAGAGTCCGTTTCTGCGATAGAAGTTTTTTTTCGAATATCTAGTCGATACTTTCTAAACCACATACGAGTTGTTGCTCGTGTCGGCAACGAATGAGACTTTGTCATCGGTATCGAACAGAACCGTGTGTTCTGAAGGTGTCAGTGTTGAGGATATAGTGTTATTGACGGTTGTTAGTCGTTCGTATGTGGTTCCGCGGCGGCCCGTCTGATACGGACGCACGGATCACATTGAGATCGTGGGCAAGTTATCGGCGTTACCCGGGCACGAGACTGAACTTGGCACCGCGTAGCAAGTCCAGATAGTTGGGCGTTTGGGACATGCTGTCAAGACCCTGAGAGACTGGTTGGAGTCTGGGTATGTCGGGTGCGATTTCTTACCATGGGAAAGTACGCTGATAGCAATGGCTAATAAGCGACGACCTTGATGGTACCGTACGAGGTTTTGAGTACGGAAAGAGGCGTTGTACGCCTCAAATTCTGGGAAGAGAGGGAGTATCAGCCACATTTGTTGGTCCTTTTGGGATTCTCGACCGAGTCAGCGACTTAGCCTGACGGTTGACCCCATCTTCGGAGCTTGCAAGAGTGCACGACCTATTCAGTGCCTCGTGGAGAGGGGACATGTGCGTGACTCTAGGCACGAGGCGATCTTTGACGAGCTGCATGTGGGCAGAACCTTACCTTTGATGAGGTACCGGTGACCTACTGGATTGACGAATCCAGCAGGGAGTCCGGAAGAGGTACTCGTCAAGTCCGGCGGGGTAACCATGGCTAGTGCGGTGTGACTTGGTAGAGTAGGAAGATTCGGACGGAGTATCCGAGTTGAGTAGTTTGAGCTTCTCTCGTGTGCCAGTTGTCCTGTTGGGATGATTTTCTTTGATTTCCGGGGACGGAAATCGTTTAAGGAGGGTAGACTGTAGTGCCCAGTTTATTTGTGGTTTATTTGAGAATTTTATTATTATTGATATTAATATTTACTATGGATGATTATTATTTTTGTGATAATATCGATATTATTATATTATTTTTGAATGTCTTAATATTATTTGCCTAAATGTGATTAAATGCTAATTGTCTAAATGTCTAAATGATTTTTGTTATTATTATTAAATGTGAATAATGTGTATTAAAATATGTAAATAAATATATTGTTCATTTATTTTTTTATCGTGCGTTTGAACTGGAATCGAGCCCGAAAATACTCGCGTGAACCGAACCCGAGCCCGTGAGCCAATTTAATGTTGCGAATTAGCCCAATGGCCCAAAACCGGTTAGGCCCCTTGCCAAAAAAAAACTGGCCCAGCAGAATTTTTTTTTTCCTTGGCCTCTTTGTTTTTCACGTGCGTGGGAATTATTCTTGAGGAACAAGAATGGTCAACCTAGGTTTGTATATATATATATATACAAACCTTATATCTATCGTTTTCTCAAGACCAACACGCGCAGCCTTTCTTCTCTCTGTCCCGATCTAATATCTCCCTCGCTCAATTTTTCTTTTTTTTTTTCTTCTGTTACCCATCGCGATCATCGTCTTCTCAGCAAGATCGTTCCGTCATCCTCCTCTCACCACCCATCATCACCAACCTCGTCGTCCGATCAACCCAGTCCCGTCGTCATCATCCCTCCGCCTGCAACTTCCGGTGATCCTTTTCTCCTCGCGAAGCATTTCCCGGCGACCTCTGCACGCGAATTTCCGGCGAGTTCCTTTTCTCCTACGAGCAGTTCACGAGCCTGACGACATACTCCCCTCGGTTCGTGAGCCCCGCCGCATCCAACGACCACGTGAAGTTCTTTCCCGCCGCTCGCCACCACAACGAAGCCGCGACCTGCCGCTGACCGCTGCTCCTCCGTCGACGAGTAGCAGTACACCGCGTAAGCTTTTCCGACGACCTGCTTTTCCATGAAGCTTTTCCGGCGAGTCTCCTCCTCCGCAACAGCACATCTGATGGGTCGTCTCGGCCATCGCAGCAACCCCGCAACCGAGAAGGACCACCGCAGCTCCTTCCTTGGCGAGCCGCGCGAAGCCGTCGAGCCCCGTCGAGCCATCTTCTCTCGTTTGAACCTTTCTCGCTCGTTTCCCGAGAACAGTATCGAGTCTCGACCTCGTTTATTTTTACGTGATTAATGTTGTGTTCGGTTGTGTTTTACGTGTTCGTTGAATTATTATATACGTGTTCGAATTTTTCGTCATGCAAATTATTCGTTATTTTATGTGAAACTCGTCGATTCGTGCAAATCGAACGAGAACTCGTCGTAAGAGAATAGTTGTTGTGGATTTAGGAACTTAGGATTTTTACGAACATGATGGCGCTGACCTTGTGTCGATTGGACTTGTAAATTGGTTGTTATGATTTTTCGAAAGTTATAATTGCTGTTTGGAATGTAAAATTCACCATAAATTGAATACCGGTCCGATTGCCTTGAAATTTTAGGTGCACCTGTTTCGGTGAATGGGTAGCTTGTGTAAATTTTCCGTGATTTTTTAAGGTCTGTAGCTATTTTTAAAAATTATATTGATTTCTGTCCAGGTTATTGTTAAATGCATAATTAATTGTGTATTGCTCCATTTTGTCTGAAATTAGAATATGTTATGTTTCTGGACTGTTTAGGTATTGTATAAAAGTTTTAGAATTTTTTGACTAGGTTTGGTAGGGTTAATAATTTAATTGGTGTTTCTGCCCAAATTTGTTTTAATTGTGATAAATTGGTCCGAAGCTGAAAAATTCTGAATTTTTGTTGAGATGCTGACAATCTGATGTTTAGCCTACCGTAAATATTTTGGAACTTTTGGAATTCAGTTTGGTTCAGTTGTGATATATATGTGATAATTGGCTGAATATTATTTTAATTTTATAAACTCATATACTGAGTGTTGAAGGCTAATATTTTTATGTGTTGCTGCTCACGTGCTGATGTTTTTTAGATAAAAATTTCATGGCTTGAACCATTTATTATCATGTGTTTCTAATTTAGACTCGTTTTTATCGAAAAACTTGTTTGAATTTTATAAAATTGTTTGTAACGAGTTTGAAGATGAAACTTGGTATTTTTGTTAAATACTGGAAGGTGAATTTTATGTAAAAGTTTCAGGGCCTAACTTGTAGGTTTGATATACCTTCTATTTCAAGTGTAATTTTGGAAATTATTTTTATATGGTGATTTTCCGTTAAGTGTTGTTGACCGAATTTGCTATGTGTCTACATGCGACTCATTTGTTTGTCTTTCACGTGCAATTATGTAAACTTGAATATGTGGTTTGATCGAGTCTAAGTCCTAGTGTTCCCATATCCACAGAACTTCACGAACCACTTGGTCGAATCGAGTTCGGCTAAGTCAAATTGTGAATTTTGTACTTCGGTCTAGATTAAAGTGTTGACTTTAGTATCTGAACTTAATGCGGGTGTCTAGAGGTGTTGACCTCATCTTACTTTCGAGATTCGTGATTTGATCTGTTGCTGCATCCAGGTGGGTACATTTATGATGTATTCCATATTCATCGCACTTACTATTTCTTGTAATGTTTCTTTTGAAAATTTTTGTATGCATGAGAACTCTAGTCTAAGCGTCCCGAACGATAGTGCCTTAGATGAATGCAAAAGCAGTAGGAGATCACATGTCCGTTGTATCCGGGAGTTACGCCCCATGCCGTTGTATCCGGAAAAGGAAAAACATCTCTGTTGTCTCCTGGAAAAGGATCCTATGAACCGTTGTATCCGGGGGTGGGAAGGTTTCCAGTTACAGCCATGCCGTTGTATCCGGAAGGTTGTTGTATGTACATAGGAGGTTTGTGATAGGACCGAGTAGGGGGTTTAGGCTATGAATTCTATGCATACTGATATTGAATACTATATACTCTGGTTACTTGTTTTTATAATTATTATACGAGATAATTGTGCGATAATGGTGAGCTTGTTGGTTGCTCACCCCCATTATTTGTTGTTGTCTTCTCTCTTCCTTTGAATTAGGTTGAGACGAGCTGGAGGCAGTGGTGTAGGACAAGCGAGATGGTGGTCAATATGTGATAATAACTTATGCTTCCGCATGAACTTGCTATTTATTTATTTGCTATCATACTTTGGACTATTTATTGCTCTCGCTTTTCGAACTAAGTTTAGTCTGTTGAACTTTGATCATGCTAGACCTTTGAAATGATTTTGAGATGTATGTTTTATGGGATTGTTTATTTTGATAGCTCGAGCATATGTAGGTTCTTTGAATTGTTGGATGTGTTTGTTTGCTGTTGTTAGTGAGTAGCGCCCGTTTCTCGTTAAACGTTTTAATTTGGATTTAAAAAAAAAAATAAACGTTTTAATGTGGATTTAAAAAAATAAATAGATAAAAAAAACTCTGATTGTTATTAAATAAATTCGGTAAATTATTTAAAATAAAACGGGGCGTTACATTTTTACTCGGTCAAAATAACATGTAGAAGAGAGTTATTCTCTTTGGAAAATTCGGATAAAACTTTGAGGTTTCAGGAGAAGAAATCTAAAGGCTTTTGGAGTTACATATAATCGCTGCACCAAGATTGCTCGGAGAAGTTATAAAGGTCATATAAGAGAAGATTCAAGGTTATGTATTCGTATCCCGACGAATACATGATGTATCTCATCGAATATATACAGCCCCACAGCATCTCAGATCGCCACGAAAATTCGAGAGGACGACCACCGAAAGAAACGCTATCCACCAACGTGCCCACGACCACCGGCCTCAGTCGTACCCGCCGGTGTTGCCCGCGGACGGCCCGTGCAGGCAGACCCGTGTAGACAACGCATCACCCGAGCAGACGACGTGAGACCCATGTCCAACCATCGCGCGCACATCCCGCGCAATGTCTCCCTACTGCCTGGAGCGTGACCCGCGTTCTGCTTAGTGCGACCCGTAGTAAGTTCCGCGTGTTCCTCGAGCGACCCGCATGCCCAGTGTGACTCGTCTCCGCCAAGTAGCGTTCCAACACCTTTGGAGAGTTAATTATCGTGAACAGTGCGCCCCAACGAGCGATTTCTCAGCAACAGCGTGACCAGTGGGCCCTAGCGAACGATTTCTCGACAGCAGTACAACAGAACCGTGCAGCCTCGGCACCAACACACCAGATCTGGTCCAGTCCGGTCTAGCCCGGCCTAGTAGCGGTCCAAACCATCCCAGCTATGTCAAGAAGACTCGACAAGCCCACATGGACCCCAGAGCAGTTCGACCAAGCCATCGGAGGTTCGAGACTATTTACGAGTGACAAGTGATCGGAGACATGAGAAGGACGAGATCCAGTGATGGCGAGGCCAAGTTCAGCAGCCCAACGGACTCTGAGGTTCAGACGACCTCCAACAGTGAAAATCAGAAACGTCTCAGCGTCAGCAAATATTTTAAACCGTAATTCCTAATCCTAACTATAGATTTCGCTTCGTTAGGATTTAGTTTTAATATATTCGAATGTGTACATCGACAAAGTTCTTCATAGAACCCAACAGGAGGATCCAAAAGTGGGTGTGTCCTCGTGGAGGCATCTGCACATCCAAGTGCGAGGACGATTGTTGGAAGTACAGCGACCATGAGTACGTCGACTTGAACGCTGATAGAAGTGGCATCTGCTACATCGTCGATGTCTGTGCATGGAAGATATGGCTAGACTGTTCTCAGGCTACAAGGGCGGCGAGCTAGGAACGACCAGGAACATTTTGGGGCTGAGAACTTTTTTAAGAGATTTGACTTTATATGTAATTTCATAACTTTTAATATATTACAGTTTAGTACGTGAGGCAAACCTGTAATTTCATAAAAGCTAAATACATGCACAATAATGATACTTAAAATGTACAATATTATGTAAGAACATGCATATTAAAAATCACGTCATCTTTTTACGAAATCATAGAATTTCCACCGCTTATACATTTATAAGTTCACAAATTTATCAAAATGCCACCGTGTTACAGAATGCACAACGGCGACTAATGAAATACACATTAATTCCTGTGTAAAATGCACAACTGTGTAAAATATATTTTTTATTTTTTCCGCAAGATCATCACGAATACACTTTTACGGTATTGTGCATTATCGAAGACATTAATGTGTATTTGGTCCAACACTATTGTGCATTCGTCACCACATGTAGGATCATATGAGAATGTGTCATACTGAAAGAAATAATAAAGAATTGTATCGATCATATGTGATATATTAACGCTTCAAGCACAGTCAAACGGTTCAATTTTTGTCAAAGAGGCGGTGATATTCTTGTAATTATTAGGACTTTTTTCACGTGGTTGTATTTTAGTCATTTTGCATAGTGCACTGTTACGCTAATATGCATTCCCATAGGTACTTGTGCACTTAGTCTAACAATAATGTGCTTTCAGCAGCATAAGTATTTTTAATGTCCATATCCACATAGAATATTATGCACTTTACATATCAATCGTGTAAATTTTCATAACCCATCCACTCTAATTAATAAGTACAACTATGTGAAATGGTGATGTTGTGTGATAAACCATCCCCAACGGCTATCAGTACGGCGGCGGCGGGGAGATTTGATCAGGGCGACTGAGAAAGAAGACGACCATGACGACTGTGGCAGGATTTGGAAGATAGCGGCGATGGGAGTGTGAGCAGCGGATTTGGATGGGGTAACTGAAGAGGAAGATGACAGTGGCGACGATGACGATGGGAGTGTGCAGCGGTTTTGATTCGGTAAAGGTTACATGTATTGGGTCTCCTTCAGAGTAGAGGAGCTCATGCAGGTTGAATTTTGGGGAGTGATTATGTTTTCGGCGAGGGGGAGGTAGCGAGGGTTTTGGAGAGAGAATTTTTTATATTTGGGGTGATTTTTGCAAGAATGTGTCGGTGGAGCAGGAGTAAGTGTAGAGAAGAAGGCGTTTGAATGGGTGGAAGTATAGGCCACTATGTCGAAGAAGGTAAGGGGAAGGCGGTGCTCCGCAGATTTGTGTGTGTGTGTGTGTGCGCTATTTAATCGTGCATATTGCATGCTATAAATGTAAGACATTTAACGAGTATATTTATAACATTAATGCGAAATTGAATAAACTTTAGCATTTAATCCTATCACTTTTATCTTGCGTTAATTAAATTGCATATAAAACATTCAAGACTCCAACTTTCTTAATCCTTCTCGCCTGTTTAACAAAACTTGTCTCGCTCCAAGAAGCACCCCCTCTTTGCCAGTGATGTGTTTCTCTCCTAGTCGCCTATTGAGTAATGCACGTCTCGCTCCAAGAAGCACCCGTCTTTGTCATTGATTTGTTCTTCTTATAAATATTAATGGGAGGAGACCTATCGTCTTAATATATTCTACGTGTGAACAGATATTTTACACTTATATTCGGTTTATTATGTTTATCATTACTAGTTGCTGACACGATGATTCTCCATGACATGTATCACCTTAATTAATTGTTTTTGTAGCGCAAGTATCATACTATATTATCTGTACTTTATTAGAATAAATGATGTTCTACTAAAACGCAAGCGACGCAGAAGTTTTCGTATTAAAGTTAATGGATAGCGAACTCAATTATCCATTTTTTAAACAATCTAGTCAACTACTGTTTCATCCATATCAAGAAAAATACGATATCAAACGTTGTTCAATGTGTTCAAGGTTATGAAATTGTCAACCGGAAGAGAAAATAATAATATGTATAAGAAACTATATTTTACCGAATCAAACACGTTCCCATAAACAACACGCAATTCACACTGTTATCTTGATCCAACTAGTTAATAATCAAATATGCTCTCACATTTCCAGGTTATTAATTCATTAATTATTACTTTGCTTTCGAGGCA
This sequence comes from Striga asiatica, assembly GCA_008636005.1. Classification (NCBI taxonomy): domain Eukaryota; kingdom Viridiplantae; phylum Streptophyta; class Magnoliopsida; order Lamiales; family Orobanchaceae; genus Striga; species Striga asiatica. The sequence goes on along the minus strand of BKCP01012292.1, from coordinate 8,371 downwards.
ATGGGAATGTGAATGGTCAACCACATCAAGCTGTTACAATGATTCAGAAAGTGAGGAGAGGTGGCAATGGGATATATTGTTCTGAATAGATAAAATTAAATTATCTTTTAAGCCTCAAATTGATAATTAACTAATACTTTATGGTCTTAATTGATAAAACTATTAAATAAAAGTTAAAGATGCAAAGTTTGAACCTTAAAGAATTATTACGTATGCTAATCGTAAAGTATTGTACCAGAAAGTGTCATTTTTACTTTATTACATTTATAAATTCTAATGTTACAATTGATTAGTGCTACATGTATTTATCATTAGATTTATTGAAAATATTGTCTTGCTAATGGTTGATTTCGATTCACTTTTATAATTTCATGAAGTCCGTAAAATATGTACCCAATTGACATTTCAAAACATCACAAAATTAATTCCGCCTACAATTAAACAGGCCATTATATCTATTTCTTCAGTCTTCACATCAGATATATAGCAACCCAAAATTAACACAAATTAAATGTGAACACCCATCACAAATATGTAGACAATAAAATACATTCGTAACTAATTAACTGGACATGTCACAAATTCTGACCGAATATATAATTTTGACCGCCCACACTTAATTTGCCTCTATATAAATATAACACAAATGCCCCGCTCATATCCACATTCAGTAAAGAATAACATATTATTATATTATTAAATCTATGGCCTCCGTAGAAATTTCCGGGGAGAAGACGGCGGCGCCATTGCTGCCGCCGCCACGTAACGGCGGCTCGGCGGTGGGTGATTTGGTGTTGAGATTTCTGCTGTTTGCTTCATGTGTAGCGGCTGTCATTGTGATGGTTACTGGCAAACAATCGGAACTTATTCCAATCCCTTTTCCTCCTTTCTTGGTATCTCGAGATGCCAAGTTCAATCATTCACCGGCTTTGATGTAAGTATTTTTATGCACTGCCTATGTATATAAGCTACTTAATTAATATACTGTTTATAGATGTTTGGTTTTTGTGAAAATTTTTCTCAAATTTACCAATTATGTAACTAAACGGGGATTAATTACAAAAGCTTCCATGATAAAATGACAAAGAAGAAGAATACCAATTTGTTTGTTGGGTTATATATAGCGTATAACAACTAACATCAATTTTCTTTTCATGTAACTATCTTAAATGGAAAACGAATAATAATCATATGAACAATATAGTTACAACTTAAAATCAAACGTTTTTTTTTTTTTCAAGTTTAGTACTACTCTCTCCATTTTGAAATATAAGGCGCATAAAGATTTCTCATTTTTTTTGAAATATAAGGCGCGCTCAAAAATCAAGACAAATTTTTGCATTTTTTTCCAAATATACCCTCATTGTATTGAAATTAAGAAAGTGTGGAGTGGTTGTGATTAGAATAAATAAGGCTAATTTAATCAATTTATTCATTAATTAATGTCTTCTTAATATTTGTGCAATAACCTTAAATGCCTTATATTTCAAATGCCTTATATTTCAAAATGGAGGGAGTAGAAAAAACAAAAATCGTCACAATTGATATTTGCTTTTATTTATTGAAGAATTGAACTTGGAGGCTTTACGACTCTCTTAATAGTAATTAGAATAAAAAATAAAAATGCAAATATAAATTTTGAAATTCTTGATTACGGCCTCTGTTTGCCTTTTTTAACCTCGATCAAATGTGGCGGCTGAATAATTTAATGGTTATAATTACAAAGTGGTGTTGTGCTCTCTTTTGCAACTTTTCTTCTGCAGTTTCCTCGAGTCAAAAAATTAAAATATTTTTAATTTGTAGCTTTATTAATTAATAGCAGCTGTAGGTCGAGAATAACTACAAACAAGAGGTTAAACATAAATTTATATCTTCGCAATTGCCTCTCTAACATCTACTTATTAATTAATCAAAAATGAAAAAGATTTTATTGTATTTTGAATTTTGATGGTACATACGCTTTGGGTCTCTTTTTGCATATGTGACAAATAAATAGACTTAAGTCTAATGACATTGACAAACTCAAGCTAAAAAATCCAAAAATCTATCCAATGCAAAAAGAAAAATACTAAGTTTAGAATACCTAAGAACCAATTAAAATATAATAATAGTAATGATTGTTGATTGTATAGGTTCACACTTGGGTCCAAAATAGACCCAAGAGTGGGTTTGGTCTCTTTTTTTCACATAAGCTAGACTAAGTCCACTTTTAAATGCATTTTGAAAACTTTTTTATAGACTAGATCTATTTCCTACATGACATTTGATTTTTTGTTAAGAGACCCAAAGCATTGTGGGTGCTTTTAGGATTTGGTCTTAGTGGTTAGTATGGTTTAGCCATGTGGGGAGGTTTTTGTTATTACAACTGTTTTATTGTATTTTCCTTTTAATATATGGAGTATATTTTATGTGTGTTTGTATTTGTTTTTGTGGTTTATTATTTTGGCTGCTAGTCTGTGAGCATGCTTGGATACAAAATTTCTCAAAAAAATCCAAACATTTTTAACTCAACCACTTTTTTTAACTCAACTTTAACTCAACCTCACTATCATCAATATTATCAATTTAATTAAATAATATCAATCAATCATTCTTACACACCACCTTATATTAATTCACTATTCATCCACTCACATCATTTTAACTAACCATCACTTCAAATCTTCTCTCTCCTAGTTTACATCAAATCAACTTTAATCATTTCATTTTAAATATTATTCTAATATATCCACTAACAACTAATCATACCAACTTTTTCAAAATTAACCAAACCAAACAAAAAAATCCAAACAAAACTAAAAATTTTTATATCCAATCGTAAAACTTGTGTTTCTTAATATAAAGTCTAGAAAAAAAAAAACAATTAAAAAGATTTGATTGTTGATGCAGATACTTTGTAGCAGCAGTGTCAGTTGCGGGCTTATACGCGGCCATAACCACCATTGTGTCCTTCTTTGTCGTCCTCAAACCTACATCCTACATCAAACTAGTATCCCACTTGGTCATCTTTGATGTGGTAATTAAGCTCTATCTATTCAAATTTTTTTGCGCTATTTCAAAATAAAAAATATACTGAAAAAGCAAATTTAAAGATTGAGTCTTGAAAATGTATGAATTTGGTGCAGCTAGTCTTGGGAATAATGGCTGCAGCAACTGGGGCAGCCGGTGCAGTTGCATACATTGGGTTGAAAGGCAACTCTCACGTTCAATGGCGAAAGATTTGCGACATTTATGATGGCTTTTGCAAGCACATTGGGTCATCAGTTGCAGTCTCCTTGTTCGGCTCCGTTGTGCTCACTTTGCTCATTATAATCTCCGTTCGGGCACTGTCCAAGAGGATCCCCAAGTAGAAACAACAGTGATGAATAATTGCAAATTCAATGAATTTATTGGTTTTGTTCATGTTGTATTTATGATTGGTTGATTTGTCTGTTTCAGTTTGTGGGTGACTTGTGTTAATGTGTGCAGATTAAAGATGTGTTTTCTGTAGTTAAATGGAATGAATTTGTTGTATGGTGGTGTATATCCGTCGTGCTGTATTCTTTGTGTTGTTTCAATTTGTGAAAGGAAAAATACATATAGCAAGAGGGTATTTGATGATTTTGAAAAATTAACGCAGGTATATTCAATTGAGATTTTAAAGTCGTAAAAAGTTACATGGTATTCGTTTGTGATTACAAAAAATAATTAAAAGTCATAAGAAATTTAATTTATTAAGCAGTTGAATTTGTATGGATTTTTTAATATTTTCTTAGATTTCAATGACAATACATACTCGAAATTCCAAACTAGTAAATCCCACCTTTAATGAGCAACTTTAACCGTGGCTTTTGGACAGGTTTGGAAACGCCATGTTAGCAGGTTTTGCTATTAAAAGGGATAAGGGGCAGTGTGAGGTTTTCAAAGCGAGAGTGCAAATGGGAAGCTGGGTTTTTGTGGGCCCCACATGTAATAAATACAATAAAATAGTATTGTTAATCAGTGAATGCAATATGAAAATTTCATCTCTTTTTCTTCTTTCATTTAGACCTTTTTTTTTATGAATTTATTTAATTACATTTTTTTCAACATTTTAAACATATACTCTAATATATTTTATAAATTATATTTGTATTTCATTCATCTGTAATTAAAATATAAAATATTTTCGCATACTAAATTCATATCAAATTTATTTTAATGAAAATAACATACTTTTAGTTCTAACTCGTTCGAGGATTGTTTGTTGGCGTTTGTTCTATTTCAAAATAAGCTCGTTTTCACTTTTTTTTTTTTTTNTCTTATACAATATAATTGAATTCAATCTTTTTTTGGATACTATATTAATACCAAATTTATTTTAATGAAAATAACATACTTTTACTTCTAACTTGTTCGAGAATTGTTAGTTGGCGTTCGTTCTACTTCGAAAGAAGCTTGTTTTCACTTGTTTTTTGTTTTTCGTCAAGACATCTAACTTCTTTTTATACAATATAATTGAATTCAATTTTCTTTTTTCGGATACTAAATCAATACAAAATTTATTTTAACGAAAATAACATACGTTTACTTCTAACTTGTTCGAGGATTGTTTGTTGGCGTTCGTTCTACTTCGAAAGAAGCTCGTTTTCACTTGTTTTTTTTCGACAACACATCTAACTTCTTTTTATACAGTATAATTGAATTCAATCTTTTTTTTCGGATACTAAATTAATTCTATTTTTATCTTATACTTTACTCATGATTATTATTTTTTAGTTGCTCCATAATTTTTTTTTAAAAAAATGTGAAGACATCAACATAAATGGTCTGCTACACGCATGTGGGTTTGCCACACAAAAGCTTTTCAAAATTTGAGTTGTCACACATCAAAATAAAGTTGAATTATCATCTTGATTTGTGTGATCCATAAGTTCATTTCAATCTTGATTTGTGTGGTGGAGAAAATAGAAGACTTATCTTTATTTGTCCATTTGTAAACTTGCCTGTCTATAAAACATTAGGGGCAATATTGTTTGCCTAAAACATACACCTCCATTTTCTTCTAACAAGTAGTAATGGATAGAAACCCAAACCTACCAAAGTTCAATATGTCTATTTCTTCTGAGGACGATAGTCCCTCTTCAATAAATTCTCGTTATAGCAGGAGTATACCTCTCGTGCTGCCCCCAATTTCCTGGAATGCAATTACTGTCCCAATTCCAAAATTTTCCATATCAACAAATTCTTTCGTTTCCAATATCCCAAAATTTAGAACATCCTGTCTACCCACAACAACAAAATGCGATGAATATGAATCAATCTCAGCATATGTGGTCAATAACATCCCAATATGTAATGCCAAGTTCATATGGCATGCCTTTTCAGCATGGTAATTTCATACCAACAGCTGTGAGCAATAAGCCTACCGGCTCACAGAATCCCCTAAGAGCCACGGGGCCAGAGGTTGAAGGTCTTGACAATATTTTTCTCAATATGGAGACAGAGAAAAATAAGGAACCTGAGCCAAAAAGACGTGGTAAAGCATCGGCAATATCGTGAACACATAAGGAAGATATGTTGCGTTGTCGTGCATTTTGTACTATCTCGAGTGATTCTATTGTCGGTGCTCAACAGAGTTCCGAAGGCTTCTGGAAACGAATCGTTCAATATTATAATGAAACAGCTCAAGCTAGAAACTTGCTTGAGAGATCTATAGATTCAACAAAATCTCATTTCTAAGCTTTTCATGGAGATTGCCTTAAATTTAATGCATCCATAAACAGGTTCCGAGCTGACCAAAGGAGTGGTGAAAATGATGCTATTGTGTTACAAAATGCATTAACAGAGTGGAATAGTGAAGGGAACAGAAAAGGAGCCTTCAAGTGGCTNTCAATATTATAATGAAACAGCTCAAGCTAGAAACTTGCTTAAGAGATCTATGGATTCAACAAAATCTCATTTCTATGCTTTTCAAGGATATTGCCTTAAATTTAATGCATCCATAAACAGGTTCCGAGCTGACCAAAGGAGTGGTGAAAATGATGCTATTGTGTTACAAAATGCATTAACAGAGTGGAATAGTGAAGGGAAAAGAAAAGGAGCCTTCAAGTGGCTTCACTGTTGGGAGATTCTGAAAAACAGTCCAAAATTTCAAGGGACTGGTGGAGCAGTTCGTGGAAGAAAGAAATTTAGAACATCAAAGTCAGGAGATCACACTTCTGGATCTGTACAGGATGTGGAGCATGCTGGTGATGATGACGATAGATACGTGCGTCGCCCCATCGGCCAAACGGCAGCGAAGGCTGCAAAGAGAAAAGGAAAAAGTGGCATAGGGAGTAGCACTGAACAAAGAACAGAACGCATGTTGGATGCATTTGGACAAATTATGAATATGCATCAAAAACAACAGAAGGATATAAAAAATTGGTACGCATTGAATCGTGGAAAACCTATAGAAAAATGTTAAAGGAAGACACTTCAACTATGACTGAAGCAGAATTAGAAGCTCACTATTGGGTTCTTGCAGAATTGAAAGAAGAATTGGGCCTCAATTAAATTTGACAATGCATTTTATTTTATGTTTATCGTGTTTTATTTGGAAGAATATGTACTTGAATTCATATTTATGTATTTGTATCATGTTTATTTTAATGTTAGTCATTTTGTATTTTTCATCTACCGTGTTCAATGTCTCCGACCAACCATCTTCACCACTATCATTTACACACCACTATCTTCACCAACTAAAATAAATGTCTACCACTTGTAAAATAAATGCCTACCAACCAAATTAACATCTCATCTTCTCATTTTAAAATGGAGCATTTGGAGGANTCTATACAAACCAACCTTTTAAGTTCATTTTGTTGTTTTTCATGTATATCATTAATATGTCCAAATACTTCTAACATACGTTCAACTTTCCTATCAGCGTTACTTCTCATACCAAAACCTTTCTCTTCCCTGCCTTTCTGCCTTCTGACCAATTGGGCGACGCACATATTTCTCATCATCATCCCGACCTGTTCCAAATCTTGGCCAGATCCAGAAGTGTGATCTCCTGATTCAGACATTCTAGATTTTTTTTCCTCGTTCACTCAACGAGGTCATACCATGGTGAACTATGGTTCCATACCTCCAATGAATTGGAAATCGAGGAACCACACTTGAGAATGAGAACAAGACTGTAAAGGAAAAAGGAAGACAAAAGAATGAAGTTAGAAAGGACTCGACGGGTTGATTCATCATACTTTTTTTGGGGCAAAATTATTGAGTCCAGTTACAGGGCTCTATTTTAGGGCGCGCGTGACAAAAGGAGGGGAATGGTTTCCCCCCTTTCTGGACTTTCCCCCCTTTCCCCACTCGCTCGCTTCTTGGAATAAGCTCGCTTCCGCCCGTTCGAAATACTCCCCCAAGCATCCCTTCACTCCCTTCCTTAACACACTGGGAGTAGTAGTATTTTTTAGGCTTAATTCGGGGAGCAACTGCACCCTGCCCTCACGAACAAGCGCTACGGCNAGGGGCGGTACCGTAATTAACCAACTCTTTAAGTGTGAACGCAACAAACCAAGTAATTACGGTACCGCCCCTAGTGTGAACACTCGCAGTATATAAACAGTATTCACACTAGGGGCGGTACCGTAATTAACCAACTCTTTAAGTGTGAACGCAACAAACCAAGTAATTACGGTACCGCCCCTAGTGTGAACACTCGCAGTATAACTTCAACCTCGTCCTGCTTGAATCTATGTTGTTTACAAGCAGGACGAGGTTGTTTATATACTGCGAGTGTTCACACTAGGGGCGGTACCGTAATTAACCAACTCTTCAAGTGTGAACGCAACAAATCAAGTAATTACGGTACCGCCCCTAGTGTGAACACTCGCAGTATATAAGCAACCTCGTCCTGCTTGAATTGGCAGGACGAGGTTGTTTATATACTGCGAGTGTTCACACTAGGGGCGGTACCGTAATAATTAATTCAAGCAGGACGAGGTTGTTTACATAATTAATTCAAGCAGGACGAGGTTGTTTACATACTGCGAGTGTTCACACTAGGGGCGGTACCGTAATTACTTGGTTTGTTGCGTTCACACTTAAAGAGTTGGTTAATTACGGTACCGCCCCTAGTGTGAACACTCGCAGTATATAAACAACCTCGGTACCGTAATTACTTGGTTTGTTGCGTTCACACTTAAAGAGTTGGTTAATTACGGTACCGCCCCTAGTGTGAACCCGCCCCTAGTGTGAACACTCGCAGTATATAAACAACCTCGGTACCGTAATTACTTGGTTTGTTGCGTTCACACTTAAAGAGTTGGTTAATTACGGTACCGCCCCTAGTGTGAACAACTGTGCAGGACGAGGTTGAAGTTATACTGCGAGTGTTCACACTAGGGGCGGTACCAAC
>BKCP01012259.1:253-12460 GCA_008636005.1 Striga asiatica | reverse complement strand
AATATACCCATCTTTATACAGTAACACGACTACCCAGAGATCTTGAGGAGCCTGCGAAACTTCACGAACAAAATCAGATCCTGAAATAGGAATCACTGAACCGAACCTTGCGATCTTGGCTGATTCTCTAATTTCAGCCAGCCTCTTCTTCCTATCAAAATCAAATGGATATAAACATCATCAGCAATCATGATCTCATTTCAAAAGTTGGCACTACCTACAGCTATTTTCCATCCTTTATCGTCATGAAACTGAGAAAAGGCAGGTTCTTTAGTTTGAGAAATCGGTCATTAAGACTGTTACTGAAGTAATGAAAGATCAGTCTCAAATAAAAAACCATTTATTTCACCCATATCAAATTAAATTAGCTGCCATTGGTGAGCCCATATCTCAAAAACAAGTAAAACAAAGATCCTGCTGATGCTGATCCAATCAGCAGGCTAACAACAAATGCATATCAGTTCTTTGTAAAACAATCTTGCAAAAATCCAAGCCTAGTCATTTCCTATGCTTCAACAATCGAATTTGGAATCAATATTAAGTACCTGTATTCTTCAAGGAATCGATCGTCGTCGAGATCATCTTCGAGATCTTGCAGCTCTTCCTCGGTCTTCTCGTCGAGCCAATCCTTGCCTTTCGGTTTCGAATCTTCATCTTCAGCGGGCGCGAAAGGGGCCGGCTTGAACGGCGCCGGCTTCGGAGGCAGATTTCCGAGTTTCCTCTGAATATCATCCCNGAATCTTAATGTATTTTCTTATAAATGATCTGAAATAGAATATTACAATTGAACTGAAAAATAAATTACAAACTTAAAAATAAATTGAAACTTAAAAATAGAACGTAAAGATTAAAGTCGAGGCTAGTAAAAACCTTTCCACAAAAAGAATACGCTCTGTGTGGCAGCTAACGGTTCATGCGTAACTTCCCCAAAGATACAACGGCAAATGTCTCACCAGATTTATGAGCTCCGACGAACTGGAACGGAGTCAAAAATTGAACACTAAAAATAGGAATAAAATCATCGATCTGGTAATTTTTCTCTAATTTTATCACCAATATTTTTATGGTTATTTCCTCAAAAATCCCTAATGCACATTTCCATTTCCTCCTCAGTCCCCACCACTTTATTTCTTCCTCTCCACTCCCTAATGCTAATTTATTTTTCCTCCCAACTTCCCATATAAATACTATTTGTATTATTATTGATTTATTTTTCTTATTAATTCATTTGAACAATTTTTCACTCTCTCTCTTCATTATCTCTCTCTCTCTCTCTCTCGCCTTCCCGTCTCTCTCTCTCTGTGAAATCGTCGTGAAATCGCCGATCATTTCTCACTCTCTTGTGCGTCGCCTATCATCTCTCTTTCTCTGTCTTGGTGCGTCGCGCGTCGCTGAAGAAGATTCCCCCTCCCGTCGCCATATCTCCGGGAAGCCCTCCGTCTCCGACCAAAATGCCGCGATCGAAAAAGTCGTCTGTCTCCGGGAAGCCCTTGGTATCGGACAAACCATCTTCGTCTTCCAAAGCTTCCAAAGCCGTAAGCAATGTTGATTTTTGGAGATTTTATTAAACTCGAAAATTTGGGGATTTTTACAAAATTTTGATTTTTTTTTCTCGAATTGGATGTTTTTAAAAATTTGGGATTTTTTTTATGGTAATTCACTTCGAATTTGGGATTTTTGTGATAAATTATGGCTCTTTGCATGTAGGGTTCATATTTTTATTTTGAATTAGGGTTCATAATATTTTTTTTTATTTTGAATTAGGGTTCTTTGCATGTAGGGTTCATAAATTAGGGCTTCGAATTTGGGATTTTATTGATAAATTAGGGCTCTTTGCATCTAGGGTTCATAAATTAGGGTTTCGAATTTGGGATTTTATTGATAAACTAGGGCTTCGAATTTGTGATTTTATTAATAAATTCGGAAATTAAATGTTGCTGTTGTTGTTATTTGCGAAATTAGGGTTGAGGTGTTGTGAATTTCAGTTTGAATTGGTGTTTTAAATGTTGTTGCTGTTGGAATTTTGTTGCTGCTGTTGGGATTTTATTGGTGTTTTTCATTTGTTATCAATTTTCTCATAACAAATTGATCCAGTGATGTTGTTTTCCATTTTGTTGCTGCTGTTTTCCACTTTGTTCTGTATTCTATAATGTTGCTGCTGTTTTCCATTTTGTTCTGTAGATGCATTATTTGTGTTTTATATTTTGTGATAGGGCACTGATTTTAGAAGTCGATGTGCCCCATCTTACTTTAAGGATGTGATGGACCGAACTCTTGTTGTGTTGTCTGATCAACACAAGCAGGCTCTTCAACAGAGCCCTTTCTATTTTTTTGTTAACATGCCGGACATAGCCATTTCACATGGCAGAACTGAGGCTCTAATAAGCACATACACGGCAGAAATGAATGCCTTTGTTGTAGGTAATGGTTTTTTTTTTTTTAAATTCGATCCGGCAGAGTTTTGTGTGACAATGGGGCTGCGGCAGTGTGGTCTAAGTGTAGACTTAGATCTGAATTTGGAGTCCAAAGCCCTATTCGATGGTTGGGGTCGGGTTGATAATAAGCTTTTGAAAAGAAAGCACGTTGTAGAACATTTAGAAAAATTTGCTGTGGATGAAGGTCGCGTAGACGACTTCATCAGGATGTTCACTCTTTTTGTGTTTAGTTTTATATTGTTTCCTTGTTCTAGTTATTCCATTCCTAGGTTTGTTTACCCTTACCTAGAGAATGTGAGTCGAATTTGTGAGTATGCATGGGGTGATGCTACTCATAATTCTTGGTTGCCGAGCTTGTTCGCCATAGTGAATCGAGAGAGAGATCATACTTTGATGGATGTGCAGTTGGGTTGATGGTATATATATATATATATGTGTGTGTGTGTGTGTGTGTGTGTGTGTGTGTGTGTGTGTGTGTTTCAATGTCTTAATACAATAATATTTAGTTGTGAGATTGTGTAATTTTGAAAAAATGTTTACTAGTACAATACCCGTGTATTACACGGGTGTTGAATTAGAAATCTTTTGTAAAAAATATTAAATTTTTTTATTTTTTAATAAATAAAACAATTTAATTTTATATAAAACATTACCTTGGGTTTTAATTAAATTGTCGAATTATATTTATTTAATCATAATAATTAAACACCCGTACATTAAATAAAAATACCAACCCGTGTTGAATTTTTTTACTTGTATCATATAAAATTATCAATATTATTTACTATTGCATAAGTACAATATATATCTTAAATAAATAGAAATACTATGGTAATATGGATATGCATAAGTGTAGAATATGTTTATTTAATATTAAGCAAAAATAGATTAATTTTTTTACTTAATTAAATGTCTAATACATCAAGTGTCGTATCAGTCGTGCTTCACAATTTTTTAACTTTATATGTAATTTTAAAATTTATATAAATAAATTATTTATTTTTATTACATTGAGAACATACCAATTAGATTTGAAATAAATATCATTTTTAAGAGAATACATACCAATTTCTATTACTTTATAATATAATTTATAGTTTTATTTGATATAATTTAATTTAGTTTTATAAATAAATTTAAATTTTATTTATAAAGATATATATTACTGTTTTGTATTTTATATATATATAAAAATAGTAAAATACAAACGGACTTCATAGTATCAATTCAAATGCAACACACTAATTAGGATTTTTTTTCTTGACAATATTAACCATATTTAATAGATGTTATTGGAAACGATGAAGATGGGATATGAAGAGACACTGTGTATTAAATGGAGGGTTAAAAATGGAAAAATATGAACGAAATATCTATAACGACATTTATTTTATCAATGATCAATTAAGCCAAAGTGACAAATAATAAAAATAGAGGGAGTATATATTATCTATTTTAGTATGACACGTGTTACTTGTGCGACTTATATGTGTTATATTATAATGAATTTTCTACCTTATAACATATAACTACATTAAACATAAATATATTAATTGATAAATAACTTTATTTTCTAATTAATTTATTTATTATATATATACAATATGAATGTCATATCGAAACTCATCAAAAGATGATTAATTAAATATATTATATATGTAAAACCGATAAGAAATACAAAAGTTATCAACTTTTAAAATATATTTGCAATTCATTGGTTATAATAGAAAATGATATTAAAATAAAATTAATACAAATATTAATTTATATCCAAGCCTAACTCCAAAGCATGATTTTGCCAAAGTGACATATAATAAAAATAGGAGAGAATATATATTATATATTTTAGTATGACACATGTTACTTGTGCGAATTATATGTGTTATATTATAATAAATTTTCTATCTTATAACATATAACTACATAAACATAAATATATAAATTGATAAATAATTTTATTTTCTAATTAATTTTAATAAATAATTTTATTATTATTATAAAAATAAATATAATTTATTTATTTTATATATACAATATGGATGTCAAATCGAAGCTCATCAAAAGATGATTAATTTGATATATTATATATGTAAAACCGATAAGAAATACAAAAGTTATCAACTTTTAAAATATATTTGCAATTTATTGGTTATAATAGGAAATGATATTAAAATACAATTAATACAAATATTAATTTATATCCAAGCCTAACTCCAGAGCATGATTTTTTGCCAAATAGAATTCCGAAGCATGAGAGTTTGCCACGTAGACTCAACGCATTCTGAAATTATATATAGAGGGGATGTGTAGGCTTGGTTGTACGAGCGTGTGCCTTCTCTGGGCAAACGGTCCACGCTCGAGGCGATTCCCCGTCTGTTTCGATGGACGGGGAGCAATTTGCCGTCTACAATGAAAGGGTGCTTAAAATCCCTTCAGAAAATAATGAGGCATAAGGTAATTTATATAGTTTTATAGTATTATGTTTTTCCTTCTTCTTCTTTTTATATTTTTGGTTAATCGATATTGTTCTTAAATCATTATGATTTGCTTTGCAGGTGTATTCGGTATCGCCTTTGTCTGCCGAGCGTGCTTTTGTGGAGACCCAGGTTTTCTTTAATTTTGGTCGACAATTTATGTTTCAACATTAGAAAATTTTCAATTAAACATGTATCTTTATTTTATGTTCCCTTTAATTTTTGTTTTTTCTTTCATGTACAGGGAACGGCCGAGACCCGTTTACTTGCCTTTGTTTGTGAGGAGAATGAGCAACTTAAAAAAAAAAATTGAATTGTTGGAGAGCGAATGGACACAAAAGAAGCAGGAAGAAGAAGAAAAAGAAAAAGAGAAAGATGAGGGGGTGGAAAAAGAGAAAGATGAGGAGAAAGAAAAAGAAAACGAGGTGCTGATGGCTGTTTTGGCCCGATTGACTTTGAGGAAGAAGAGAAGGAGAAAGAGGAGGAAGAGGAAAAAGAAAATGAGGAAATAGAGGAAAAAGAGGAGGAGGAAGAGGAAAAACAAAATGAGAAAAAAGAGGAGGAGGAGGAGAAGGAGGAAAAAGAGAACGAGGAAAAAGGGGATGATGAAAAAAAAGAGGAAGCATGGGCTGTGGTGGTGTATGGAAATAAGCCAGATGATGAAAAAAATGAGTTTGTTGACTTGAACCAATTGGTGAACCTGGTGGTGGAGTCTGCCGGTTTGACGGGAGGGCTGAATGAGCCGAACTCTGAGCACGGTGCTCAGAGCTCGCACCGACCAGCAGAGGAGGAGAAGCAACAGGCCTCATCCATTGTGAAGAGGGTGCGGGAGAGGCAAGGGAGGAAAAAAAAGGAAAAGGAGGCCGATTTCATGACCCCCCCCGTCATCCGCTCCGAAGAGACAAAAGAAAAAAAAAAGTTGTAGTTGACTTCCGGGACTCATGATGTGGTAATTAAACAATTAATTTTATTTCTGTAATTTATGTTATTGTTCGTGATGTTTTCATATAAATAACTAATTATTTTGTTATGTGGGAGAGTGCCGATAGTCATTCTCATGAGTCTTCTTTGATGAGGTTTATAGGGAGAGAGGACTTCTGTGGCCATGATGACATTCAGGAAGAGGATCGTGGAGCCATCCAATCATTCCTGAAGACCGATCGCATTAAGTAATAGAAATTATTTCAGTTTCGTAATTGTTTCATTTATGTTATATTATACTAATCATAATTGCAAATTTTCGTAGCGAAATTGTGTGGAGCAATGAGAGAGTGATAATTCGAGGAAAATTGATGATCGATCTTTTGTTCGGAAACGAGTTGAATTATCAACTCGTTGATTGCTTCATGGAGATCCTGCGTGCTAGCCATCCTCGTATTCGCTTTGTGACGACTTATGTCCATGTACTATCTTTTACTATACTTTACTAATTTTACTGAAATTGCTAAGAAAAAATATTTAATTTGTAGGAAGATTTGTTGAATGCGGTGGATAAAATGAAAACAAGAACCGCTTGGAGAACTGAAGATTACGCTCTGTGTGCTTCTAAGTTGACTAAAAGTAGTGCTGTCATGCTCGATGAGATGGTCCGTTCCTTGTTTGGTGCGAAGTATGTGTTCTTCCCCATGCTGCACAATTCTCACTTCTTCTTGGTCGTCTACAAGGTTGAAGAAGAAAAATTTGTGTACCATAACTCGATGGATACACCGAGGTACCGAGGAGCCGGGAAACGTGTGGTAAGTGTTATTGACATTTTAAACTTTGTTTTGTAGTTATTATTTATGTTCTTTCGAATTAACTAGTCATGTGTTTTGTTGTTGTTGTTGTTTTTTTTTTTTTTGGTAGGTCAAGTTCCTCGCAGGATATCTGAGTTTGAAACTTCGACGTGACATAAATCCAACCAGAAGTTGGACATTAGGATACCTATTGTAGTAATTTTTACCGGAGTAGAATCACAAGATTCGAACACCAGGTCGTGTCTCACGAGGAAGGTTAGCCGGAATACTTAGCACGTTTATTCAAGCACATATAAAAGAGATAAAATTCCTAAACATTCTAATTCAGATGATTTGGTTTGATTATCAACTACGTAAAACTTCAAATTAAGCAAATAGAAATAGCAAAGCAAAGACGATGAACAAGCAATATTAAAGAAGCTAGGGAGTCGGGGATATCCGTTTTGGCTCAAATTGCAAATATCGGGCCAGTGATCGTTCGGTTAAATGATTCGAATAACTCACTCGTTCACAGATTTATCCTCAATAACTCTTCGTAACAAGAGGACAGACGTGAACGGCAAATTAACGAGTCATTTAACACCTAGGAAATACAGTTACGAACAAGCCTAGTTTATACGAGCCTATTTCTATCGACTCCCCTTTCGGTTCTAAGAGTCGATTGAATTGAACTAGAAGGTGTTTAACCAACTAGTCTGTTTAGCATTAACAACATCATGCAAGAACGAATCAAATTCAATCGAAATCAATTGAAAATTGAAGTGTCACCCTTCAACAATTCTCAACTTTCAGGTATGATAATTGAAACCCTATTTAAGAACAACTCGCACAAATTGAACGATCAATGAATCCCAACAATCACATACGAATCCAAAACATTAATCTTCTATCCCTAGCTTACGGATTTAGCTACTCATCATAGATTCAACATCAACATACACATCAATCCAAGCCATCATAATCATAGATAAAACAAAGAAAGAAAGCTTACGATTAAATATGAATCCAATGTCCAAAATCCACGAATTATCCAAATCCAAAGTCAAATCTTGGAGTTTTCACTACCCCATATCGAATCCCAATGAAAATTACGAGAAATATAAGTTTCAAAAGTGAGAAAAATGAAATACAAGTGTTCAGAATGAATAACATATGCCCTAGGCTCGACCTTAAAAGTATCTCCAATTCAAAACCCATAAAAAAAACGCGTCTTGTTGTAAAATAGACCTTAGCGGCGCCTAAGGTGCCTTAGCGCCGCTAAGGCATGTTAGCCGTTCGAGTCTGAAGCCTCTAAGAATGAAAACGCTGCTAGCCTACGCTAAGGCTCTGGCAGCCTGCTGGACTTTGTTTCTCGGGTCCATTTGGGTTCGTTTCAACTCGGAATTCGATTCCGTTTTTTCCTGTGTGTTCCCAACGAACTCCTCTATTTAATTAAGCTTGCTCGACTAACTTTCACCTGAAATCTGGTCCTCCGAGGCTTCCGACCTACACACCATAAACAAAGAAAAACCGAAAAAATACACGGAAAACACACAAAAGACTAAAATAGAGCGAACCACGAAATAAACTACAAAACGAACTAAAAACCAACTAAAAGACCTAATATGGGGGAAAAAGAAAAGAAAGATAATGAAGAAAAACACAACAAAAGTGGGTCAAACAACTCCCCCACACTTAAACATTTGTTTGTCCCGAAGAAAAAGACACGAAAAGAAACAAAAACAAGCAAACGAGCATGGATAATAGTTTCAAATAAGACAAGTCTCAAATTAATCAACTTAGCCGAGGAGACTTCTAATGACCAATATAGCACACCTCAATTACAACTCGAATGCAACGCCTTGAAAAGACAAACTCTTAAGCACGGAAGTATACTACATACATGCCTCACTCAGTTTCTTGCATAAATATGAAGTGGATACGCTCAAATTGGTCGATCATCATGCATCAACATAAGCTTGCTTATCTTCTATTCATACTCTAAAACAATCAAAAATCATGAAGTGTAAATCAAGAGGACTTCTGGGGTTGCAATAAAGGCAGTTTGCATAAGGGAAAGACAAAATGAAGATTAAGCGGCTCAAATAAACAATCAAATTCTCGAGCATATAAACTACTCGAATGCTCCACCACCTATCCAAAATCAACATGAAACCAATCATTCCCATCAAAATTCCATCCAACACTCATAAACGCTCAAGATGAAATGCAAATTAAGTACTCAATGTTTTTTTTTTAAGGGAGTATGCTTTTTCCTAACAAGACTGAGACGTAAAAACGACATTCTCTAGGTTTAAACGTTGGAGGTCATCCAAATTTCCTAGAGTGGTTTCCCAATACTCATTACTCGTGAAAAATTCCACAAGTAAACGGAGTAGAATCCTTTTAGTCCGTCCTGCAAGTTCCCTTTTTTTTAGTACTCAAAATGCAACTCAACAAGTTCTCAACCTTCTCCAAACACATATTAGAAAGTTCCGTCATCATATCAAGTATACTGTCAAATCTCAATTAATTCATTCGAATCGGTTGACAAGAAATACGGTTCAAGGCTCAACGGGCTACTCGTGAAAATATAAGTTCAAGGGTCAATGAAAAAGGCTAAAACGAGCTATGTCAAAGAAATGCCTCAATCATTTTCACAAATCACAACTTCAATCGCTTCATTTCAAAACAGACTCAAAGCAAGTTCTGATCAACAAAGATTTCGACCAATATCTTCAAGAAACAACATAAGGTTCAAACCTCGCAAAGGGTAAATAAATGTCCAACAAAACGACACATCGAGTTCATCAAAATATACTGGTCATGACCATCATCACATCTCCTCAACATCATCAACAATCATCAACAAATCTTAAAATTCACCATAATCCATACTCAAAAGCACACAGCTGACTCAAGATAGACACTCAAATAAAACAGAAAATGAAAACAACCTAAAAAACCTAGACCTGGTCAACCATATAGACACATAATCATGTAAAAACTCCCCCACACTTAGAACCGAACAATGTCCCCATTGTCGATCATCAGTGTTACGAAAGTTGACCACATAGTCAACCAACACGCAAAAACAAAAAAAAAACTAAACCAAATACGAAAAATAAAGAGAAGGGAAAAGATACAGACGTACAAGGCACAGTGACTAGACGAGTCACTGTGAATCCGGTGGTGCAGGTGGAGGGTGGAGGTAGTCAGGCCCCGGACAGCGGTGGGCCTCCATCAACTCAAATCTCTCACCCCATTGAGATCGGGGCAACTCTCTAGAACTCGGCTGGGGTGGTGTAGTGTGGCGGTCAGTAGGGCATACTTTCTCAACACAAGCTCGATTCTGTAACGACCTCTTCGCGTAAGCTCTCTCACACGCTTCGTCAACAATCTGCTCTATCGCCCGAATGGACATGCATTCTTCCACTAAATTCGCCCGCGGCTCAGTCTGGGTCTCACGAACAGAAATGGTGATGGACTTGCCTAACACTACCATGCTCGCCGTCCCTTTCCTCACATCGATAACTGTACCAGTGGTCGCCATAAAGGGTCGTCCAAGGAGAATCGAGTGCTGTTTCCCATTCTTTTCCACATTCCCCACGTCACTCGAAGTCCACGGGGACAATCAACTTTCCTATTCGAATGAGCACATCCTCTACAATCCCTTATGAGCGATCAGCCAGCTGTAGGCGCATGCCGGTGGGCTTCAAGTTTCCTAGCCCGAGTCGGTGGTAAACTGCAAGTGGCATGAGGTTAATGCCTGCTCCAAGATCAAGCAATCCCGATGTATCTTGCCCATTCCCGAAGGCCATAGTGATCACAAAGCCTCCGGGATCCTTTTCTTTCTTCGGCAAGTCATGCTGGAAGACACTCGCCGCCTCACAGATAATCACCTCCTCACCATTCTCAAACCTCTTCTTGTTCGTGGCCACTTCCTTGAAGAATCGTGCATAAGTCAGAACTTTCTTCAACACATCAGAAGGAGATAAGTCGACATTGGCCTTAGCCAACATCGCTTGAAGGTCCCGAATCATCGTCCGGTCCTTCTTCTCCAAGAGTCGGCTCGGAAAGAAAATCTTCGGTCTGTGGGGGTTCGGAGATTTGTGCACAGTAGGCTCTGGTGGCGGTGTCACTGGGGTTTCTTCCATCTGGATGAGCTTTTTCGGGCCCTCTTTCTCCTCTTTCACTTCCTCAGGTATAATCACGGTTACCGCATTTGCATGCTCTGGCTGGCTCGGCAATCTGTCTTTCTTCAGCTCTACCTCGATGTTCCCCACCCGGGTGGCTAACTGTCCTAGTTGTGCTTCCAAACGTTTAATGGAAGCCTCACTATTCGCACTCCGCTGCTCACCATTGGCCATGTACTGAAGAATTTTATCCAGTTTTTCGTCTGAGTTTGGCGGGCTTGGTCCGGCTTCTGATGCTGGCAACCTTAACATTTGTCTTCTGGGTTGTTGTTGATGGGGGACAAAGTTTGGTTGAGGCGGCTGCTGGGAGTTGTTAGACCAGGAGAAGCATGGGTGGTTTCTCCACCCGGGGTTGTACATGTTAGAGTACGGGTCATTTCCGGGCCGGTTTGGATATCCTTGCACAGCATTTACCTCAGCTTCTTGCCCTCCATAATTTGGCTCGAGAGCCATAGGGCACACCTCAGAACTGTGTCCCTGAACTCCACATGCGCCGCAAGCATTTACGGCCCTAGTCTGAATTGGTGAGGAACTTCTAGCATTCAGTACCCTCATCTGCTCCGTGAGCACGGCTAGCTGCTGGGCCATGGCATTGTTGCTCGTTCCTATCTCATGCACCGTCGCCCTCTTTCCTCTGATTCTCTTTTGCGACGAGTTCGCACTCATTGTTTCATAAATCACAATCATCTCCTCCGCCGTTTTGCCTCCAATGTCCCCTCCGGCTGCAGTATCCACCATGTACTGCAAGTTCTGGTGGAGGGAGTCGTAAAAACAATTCGCTAATAGCCCTGGAGCGAGGTTGTGATGTGGGCACTGCCGTTGGAGGTCCTTGAATCGTTCCCAGGCCTCATGAAGAGAGAATGACAGGAGAAACAATCGTTCCCTTGGCCCGGTCCTTCAGAGTCTCCGGGAAGCATCGCATCTTTAGCTGGTCCTCGGTCAGTCCGTGAAGAGAGAACGACAGAAGAACATTGTAAAACTCCCAGAGGAAGTGGAGTGGATCCTCATTTGGAAGACCATGGAAAGACGGTAGCTGGTTGTAATGGATCATCTTGAGCTCGTAGTTCCAAGCTTTTTTTGGCAACCGGATGCCTGAAGTGATTGGCCCGATCATGGGTTGGGCCAAGTCTCTGAGGATGTTGCGAGGTGGTTGTTGTGCAGCCATGTCTGAGTTACTCCCCTCGGATGATTCTGGTCAATTCAAGCAGGACGAGGTTGTTTACATACTGCGAGTGTTCACACTAGGGGCGGTACCGTAATTACTTGGTTTGTTGCGTTCACACTTAAAGAGTTGGTTAATTACGGTACCGCCCCTAGTGTGAACACTCGCAGTATATAAACAACCTCGTCCTGCTGCGAGTCAATTCAAGCAGGACGAGGTTGTTTA
>BKCP01012248.1:0-12505 GCA_008636005.1 Striga asiatica | reverse complement strand
ACACCCTATTTTATAAAATTCGAACAGTAATTCAGCAAAAAGGGCACATTAATTCATACTCAGACTTAATGAATGCAACTGAACCTGATAATTTTACATAGCAATATACAGTATGCCAAAGTCCACTTATAAAAATTTCAGCCTTAAATGATATCTGCTGCTATTTTTAAAAATTCAAACGAGCAACAGCAGCTTATAGAATTTAAATCCAAACTGAAACCAAACGGACTCTAAAAATTCCCATATTTTACAAACATGATCAAACACATAAAATATGACTCTCAGTAAAATTTCAGAATTTTCCATGTAGTAACCGTTTTTTAAAAATTCAAACAACAATTCTGCAGATTCAATAAATAAAATATTACCCATATCAAATCAACTCCAAAAATTCTAAAACTTTAACACAACACATATAAGTCACAGAGGCATGACATATTCGAATTTCAGCTCCTTCCAGTCAAGCATGAATTTATTATGCATTAAACAATATTCTGGGCAGAACACAATTTAATTATTAAAAATAGCTACAGGTCTCCAAAAATTATGAAAATTTTACATAAGGCAGGAAATGAACAGATAACACATCCCTCATAATTTCACATCGTTTCGAGCAGCGAGCTATTTTTAGAAATTCGAACACCGAAACAGCGGTTAACGAGCTCGACAACTTGGCAATTAAATCACAACATAAAATTTCTCGTCCGAGGCCTTTTCATAAGACCAAGGACTCGACATTGTTCCATTATCCACGGACTTACACGACTTTCGAGGTCCCGTTCGATTTTTGAGAAAATCGAAGAGATCCCGATCAACATGAACGACACATAAAATCACGAATTCATGACATAATCTCACAATTCTTCACATATTTCAAATTGAACACATATTAAATCGCAAGAGTACATCACGACAACATAGCATAATGAAATAAATCATACACGAGTTAAACGAGACGGAAAAACGACGAGGTACCGTTCTCGGGAATCGATCGAGAATGGGTTCGAACGGGCTCGACGGCGAACGGTGGCGAAAGAGCTCGACGGAGGCTCGCGTCTCGCCGGAAGGAGGAGGTGCTGCAGCGGCTGAGAAGGGAAAGGTCGCTGCTGCTGCTAGGTCGCCGGACGTCGCTGCAAGGTCGCCGGAAAGCTGCGCGAGGTGGTTGAGCGTGGACGGGGGCTCTCGATGGCTCACCGGAGTTGCTGGGCTGCAGCGAGGGTCACGACAGAGGAGGAAGAAGTCGTCGGCAAAGTTGCAGTGATCATGGGGTCGCCTGCTCGCCGGAAAGGGCTGATCGCGGAGCCTGGTTTGCGTTCAGGGGAACTTGTCGGAAGTTGCTGTTGGCTCCTAGAGATGGAGGGCGGGCTGGCCGGAGGAGCAGGGATTCACGATCAGGGGAAAGGTTCGCCGGTCAATTCACGGCGAAGAGAAATTTCACGGCGGTCTACGGCGAGGGGAGAGCGGAGGTGACTGGTGGGTTCACGGCGATCTGATTTTGCAGAGGACCGGCGGTCGGGAAGGTTTCAGAGGAAGATGATGGCGAGGGGAAGAGGGAGAGCGTGAGATGACGATCAGGTTGATGGAGAAAGATGATGGTGCGATCGGTTTTCTTCTTCTGAGTGAGAGAAAGAGTCGCAAGAGGGAGCAGATTTGGGGGTTGCGGCGTTTATATCACGAGAGAGAGATAGATACATATAATATGTATATATATACATGTGTTGGTAGGTTAAAAAAAAATGTCTTGGCCCACAAGAATTTTACACAAAGTAGGAGAAGGAAAACCGGCGAGTTTGGAGCTGTGCGCCGGGTTTCAAAATAAATCGGCTCACGGGCTCGATTTCGGTTCCACAAAAAAATTTCTCGGGCCCGATATAAATTCAAACGAATATTCTCGGGCTCAATAAAATCGCACGTTAATATATTTAGCTCTCGGGCCCGATTCAAATCACACGAAAATAAATCCAACTCTCGGGCTCGGGTTCTCTGATTACTAATTTCGACATTTCCAATCGATCGCACGATAAATAAACAAAACTCCAGACAATATAAATTAAATACGTACATATTTTTTTTAAAATACTAATATTATAAATCAAAATATACAATTAACAATTAATTGGCAATTAGACATATAACATTTAGACATTTAAATTTACAAGCAATAATTAATAATAACACAATAATAATAATAATAATAATAATAATAATAATAATAATAATACAATACAATCATAAATAATTCTCAAATAAACCACAATTAAATGGGGCATTACAGTCTACCCTCCTTAAACGATTTCCGTCCCCGGAAATCCAAGAAAAATCATCCAACAAGACAACTAACACACGAGAGAAGCTCAAACCACTCAACTCGGATACTCCGTCCGAATCTTCCCACTCTACCAAGTCACACCGCACTAGCCATGGTTACTGCCGGACTTTGACGAGTACCTCTTCCGGACTCTCCCTGCTGGATTCGTCAATCCAGTAGGTCACCGGTACCTCATCAAAGGTAAGGTCCTGCCCACATGCAGCTCGTCAAAGATCGTCTCGTGCCTAGAGTCGCGCACCTGTCCCCTCTCCACGAGGCACTGAACAGGTCGTGCACTCTTGCAAGCTCCGGTGATGGGGTCAACCGTCAGGCTAAGACGCCGACTCGGTCGAGAATCACGAAAGGACCAACAAATGTGGCTGATACTTCCTCTCTTCCCAGAACTCGAGGCGTACAACGCCTCTTTCCGTACTCAGAACCTCGTACGAAGATCGTCGCTTATTAGCCATCGCTATAAGCGCCCTTTCTTATGGTAAGAAAAATCCACACGACACACCCATCGAGTATACCAGACTCCATCCAGTCTCTCAGGGTCTCGACAGCATGTCCTAAACGCATAACTATCTGGATTTCTACGCGGTGTCAAGTTCAGTCTCGTGCCCGGGTCACGTTGACAACTTTCCCACGATCCCAACATGATCTGTGCGTCCGTATCAGACGGGCCGCCACGGGATCTCATAAAAAAAAGGCTAACCGGCAACAATAACACCACAACTCAACACTGATACCTACAGAAGCCACGGTCCTGCTCGATATCGGTGACAAAGCCTCATTCCTTGCCCACACGAGTAACAGCTCGTATGCGGTTTAGGAAGTATCGACTAAACATTCGAAAACAATTTCTATCGCAGAAACTGACTCTCAAATAGGGATGCTCGACGATCCCATTATAACGATCATAAAAGACATAGCCAGCCCGAGGTTTAATGCACTGTCACCCGAGAGATGTCATACACACTGGCGCTGCATAAGCGGGGCGCTGGGACGTGTGCCTACATCTGTTCAGAGAACAGCTGCAAGGTCAAGGTTTCGGCCACACACTGGCTCATGCGTTGGTGATGGTGGCTGCAACTCTCGTGCTAGTCAACGATCGGCCCTGCAGTGCCTCACGTCTCTCGGCACGGGATCGCAAGCTCGACCACCACTTCGCGTGACTACACCCAGCCAGTGTCGGCGTTCGGTTCGAGGTACAGAGAAGAATTTCTCTAATTCAAGATTCGCACTATCTGAGGTAGCTCGAAATGAAAGGTTTTCACAAAACCTTCAAAACGACAAACATTAGGGTTCAACAAAGACATCATCAAGCAGATCTCAAACACTAGAGATACGGAGGAATCTCCTAAAGAATCGAATATCGGCATCCTCAGCTAGAAATAATCCCAACTCAGCGGTCGTTGCCGAATAATGCAGTTGATCAGCTCACATGACTCTTCCGACTAAAAGTGTCGGCCGTCACGTTAGCTCTATCTCCGGTAGCTAATCGTGCCGGCAGTCCTAATACGAGCTCAATTTCTACGCTTCTAAGATTTTCATGTTTCTGGATCTCATCATGAAGCCTCCTTGGTTGATTCTTCTCGATCGCGTCTCGAATATAGGTCATCAACGACAAGAATAAAACACGACAGGCCGATCCGGGTATGAATGGAGTACCAGACCGAATGACAACACCAAATAAAATCGAAGGAACAATATAAGACAAGCGGTAAAACGAAAGTACTCGCCTTATCAATACATGAGGTTGCAAATCTTGAAGTGGAAAATCCAACGAATCAAAACAAGATTTTTTTCAGAGGATTGCCAAAGAGTCAAATAAAATACAAAGGTTCACTCTCGAAACTCCAAATGGAAAAAGGACGAGAGTTTTCAAAGAATTACGACGAACACAATTCAAAAACGATGACAACTCTGAACTTCACGATGTGCTGTCATCATGCTCGACTACCCTCCTTAAAAGATTTTCCTATAACGAAACATCCCCAGAAAGGTATCGAGGCTCCTCACGATCAGGTATGCGACAATTCTCACGTACGTCACTTCGGTTCAAAGTTAGAATAGATCACGAAAGAAAAATTTATCGCTGGCTAACTCGAAGCTAAGGTATTCTCAAGTTGACCTTCGCATCAACTTAGCGAAGTTACTGCACACGGTTCGATATCAGATAAGAATCAATGGAAACTGAAATTCGATGCTTAACTCCATCCCAGAATTCTCCGCAAGGAAAAGAAAATCAAGCGAATTTGTCACGGAACGAAAGTCAAATAATAAGAATAGGTCACGAAATACAATTCAAACTTGACTACTAAGCGAAAGGTAGTAATCAAGGACAAAGGAATAGCACTCGGGTAGCGAAGGCGTGAACGGTAGGTTAAAGGGTTGAAAACGGATCAACCTCGCATGTTAATATTTGCTGCAAATTTCCAGAATCTGACTGCACGAAGTTCATATCTTGAACGCATCCCTTTGAATGAATCTGCGCCATTTTGATCCTAAGAGACAAACTACAATTCGCATGAAGACGTCGAGGTTCCCAGATTACCAGAAGCATGGCAAAAACAGCAAAAATAAAAGACTCCAACTGCTGCGATTTACACGAGAGATTTACTATGCAACGATCGAATTTCCGGCGCAATTATCGATAAATAAAGGAAAATAACAAACACGCGATTCCTGTTCCTCATGGAAGACAATAGGCTGATCTAAAATTACAAGAAGGTTTCAACAAGAGAAGACGGGGTTTCAAGGCTCCAAAACAGCGATGAAAACATATCACATACAAAATCGAAAAACCAGAAAAACTGGACGCGCACTCGCAAAACATTGGCATCATCTCCAAACACAAAAAAGATAATGACTTGGTTCCTGCTCAAGATGAAACATAAGAGACAGAACTTTAACTCATCAGAAGAGTTCAAAGCCTATCGGCCGAGTTTAAGGGGTCAAATCAGCGACCAAAAAGTCATCAATGAAAGATTTTCAAAAAGAGGTTTTCCAAACCCAACTCTTAAAAGAACGACAATCACGGAATGAAGGTTCGGATGACAAATTAAGGCTCGAATTTATTCGATAACAATTCAGCCATAAATAACAAAAGAAAAGGGTATCAATAACTCAACAACCGAGTTCTAACACCCACGAAGGATTTCACAAGACGAACTAACGAGAAACGAATGGATAAGAACGAACAAATTATAACAAGGGACAATCAGCCATTAAACTGATCCCCATGAATCTACAAACACAAGTGGTCGGATCATCGACATGAAACCGACACTTAGACTCCACTCCCGGTTCCCATTGACCGGGTTCTACACGCGTCTAATAGTTCTAGCCACAATAGTCACAGACTTTCGAATAGTCCACACACCTGGGACTCCTTCGGTTGTCTGTTCCCTTTACTTAAGCCTTCTCTTTCGAGATAGCTTACGAATGATTCTCACTCGATGGTACTAAACAGAAACTCACAACGAGTGCACTGCTATAGACCAAACTTAACTCGCTAACACCAACCCGAAAACTCACAACAAACAATTCTAAAGTTGGAACTTAACCCTATACCACTAGAGTTCAAGTCCGTATAAACGGAGGGTAAATTCCTAAGCCCCAATAAAAGAACAAACTATAATCACGTCATTCACAATAATCAATACAAATAAATTCATACCTTGAGCTGGCGCGGCGAGACGAAGCGAGTGGTCAATGGTCATTAAACACTTAATCGCATATGAACCAGTCTACAGAAAAGCAAGACTGGCTCTGATACCAAACTGTAACGCCCCGTTTTATTTTAAAGAATTTATCGAATTTATTTAATAAAAATCAGGGTTATTTTTTTTATTTAAAATTCAAGTTAAAACCTTTATCGAGAAACGGGCGCTACTTATTAACCACAACAAATAAACACACTCAATCAAACAATCTAATGAACCTACACATGCTCGAGCTATCAAATTGACAATCTCATAAATCATAAATTTCCAAATCATTCCCTTAAATTCATAAGTCTCAAAACATTCAAATAGGTCTAGCATGAAACAAGGTTCAACCAAAACTTAAACATAATTCAAAAACGGAAGCAAGAATTAATCCAAAGTATGAAAGCAAATAATTAAGTAACAAGTTCATGCGCAACATATAACCAGCATACGAAATCAAGCAGGGATATAAACACATAATAAATATCCAAATTCAAGCGAGAAAATAATTCAAGTCAAGTTCCGGTTCAACAAATCATTAACAGGCGGAAGCACAATATATCATCAAACAGTGACCACCATCTCGCTCGTCCTACGCCACCGCCTCCAGCTCATCTCAACCTAAAACAAAGGAAGAGAGAAACAACAAAGAAAATAATGGGGGTGAGCAACCAACTAGCTCACCATTATCGCACGGTTATCTCGTATAATTATTTTAAAAGCAGTAACACAATACTCAGTATCAATATCCGTATGCATAGAATTCATAGCCTAAACCCCCTACCCGGCCCTATCGCAAACCTCCTATGTACATACAACAACCTTCCGACCAAACATCAGCAAGGCCGTAACTGGAAAATTTCCCCCACCCCGAAACTCACACGGATCATGGGAGTCCACCCCGAACTACTCACGGATCATGGATGTTTTCCAGGAGACAGTGGAGATGTTTTTCCCCCCCGAAACTCACACGGATCAGGGCGTCGCCTCCCGGATACAACGGGCAGGTGACCTCTCACTGTTATGCATTCGTCAAAGGCACTATCGTTCGGGACACTTAGACTAGAGTTCTCATGCATACAATAATTTTCAAAAGAAAGCATTACACGAAATAAGGAGTGCGATAAATATGGAATACATCATAAATGTACCCACCTGGATGCAGCAACAGATCAAATCACGAATCTCGAAAGTAGGACGAGGTCAACGCCTCTAGACACCTACATGATGTCAAGCTCCTACAATCAGAATCTATCTCGACTTAAATCGGAAATCACAAGACAGACCTAGTCGAACTCGTTTCGACTAAGTAGTTCGTGAAGTCCTGTGGATGTTGGAACACTAAGACTCGGCACTAAACTCAACCAAACCACATAAAGGAGTTCACATAAATCCATCCAAGGATTGACCAAGTCAAACTCACATCAATACTAAAAGCAAGTCGATTCCCAAATTTTCATATAACAATTATGCTCGAAAATTGAAATCATTTAATCGCATGAAAATAGAAGGTCAAGCTAGCCTACGAATTAAGCTCTGAAAATTTACACAAAATTTCATCTCCCAGAAACATGTAAAACCACAAAGTTTCAGTTTTAAAATCAAAACACCCTATTTTATAAAATTCGAACAGTAATTCAGCAAAAAGGGCACATTAATTCATACTCAGACTTAATGAATGCAACTGAACCTGAAAATTTTACATAGCAATATACAGTATGCCAAAGTCCACTTATAAAAATTTCAGCCTTAAATGATATCTGCTGCTATTTTTAAAAATTCAAACGAGCAACAGCAGCTTATAGAATTTAAATCCAAACTGAAACCAAACGGACTCTAAAAATTCCCATATTTTACAAACATGATCAAACACATAAAATATGACTCTCAGTAAAATTTCAGAATTTTCCATGTAGTAACCATTTTTTAAAAATTCAAACAACAACTCTGCAGATTCAATAAATAAAATATTACCCATATCAAATCAACTCCAAAAATTCTGAAAATTTAACACAACACATATAAGTCACAGAGGCATGACATATTCGAATTTCAGCTCCTTTCAGTCAAGCATGAATTTATTATGCATTAAACAATATTCTGGGCAGAATACAATTTAATTATTAAAAATAGCTACAGGTCTCCAAAAATTATGAAAATTTTACACAAGGCAGGAAATGAACAAATAACACATCCCTCAAAATTTCACATCGTTTCGAGCAGCGAGCTATTTTTAGAAATTCGAACACCGAAACAGCGGTTAACGAGCTCGACAACTTGGCAATTAAATCACAACATAAAATTTCTCGTCCGAGGCCTTTTCATAAGACCAAGGACTCGACATTGTTCCATTATCCACGGACTTACACGACTTTCGAGGTTTCGTTCGATTTTTGAGAAAATCGAAGAGATCCCGATCAACATGAACGACACATAAAATCACGAATTCATGACATAATCTCACAATTTTTCACATATTTCAAATTGAACACATATTAAATCGCAAGAGTACATCACGACAACATAGCATAATGAAATAAACCATACACGAGTTAAACGAGACGGAAAAACGACGAGGTACCGTTCTCGGGAATCGATCGAGAATGGGTTCGAACGGGCTCGACGGAGGCTCGCGTCTCGCCGGAAGGAGGAGGTGCTGCAGCGGCTGAGAAGGGAAAGGTCGCTGCTGCTGCTAGGTCGCCGGACGTCGCTGCAAGGTCGCCGGAAAGCTGCGCGAGGTGGTTGAGCGTGGACGGGGGCTCTCGATGGCTCACCGGAGTTGCTGGGCTGCAGCGAGGGTCACGACAGAGGAGGAAGAAGTCGTTGGCAAAGTTGCAGTGATCATGGGGTCGCCTGCTCGCCGGAAAGGGCTGATCGCGGAGCCTGGTTTGCGTTCAGGGGAACTTGTCGGAAGTTGCTGTTGGCTCCTAGAGATGGAGGGCGGGCTGGCCGGAGGAGCAGGGATTCACGATCAGGGGAAAGGTTCGCCGGTCAATTCACGGCGAAGAGAAACTTCACGGCGGTCTACGGCGAGGGGAGAGCGGAGGTGACTGGTGGGTTCACGGCGATCTGATTTTGCAGAGGGCCGGCGGTCGGGAAGGTTTCAGAGGAAGATGATGGCGAGGGGAAGAGGGAGAGCGTGAGATGACGATCAGGTTGATGGAGAAAGATGATGGTGCGATCGGTTTTCTTCTTCTGAGTGAGAGAAAGAGTCGCAAGAGGGAGCAGATTTGGGGGTTGCGGCGTTTATATCACGAGAGAGAGATAGATACATATAATATGTACATATATACATGTGTTGGTAGGTTAAACAAAAATGTCTTGGCCCACAAGAATTTTACACAAAGTAGGAGAAGGAAAACCGGCGGGTTTGGAGCTGTGCGCCAGGTTTCAAAATAAATCGGCTCACGGGCTCGATTTCGGTTCCACAAAAACATTTCTCGGGCCCGATATAAATTCAAACGAATATTCTCGGGCTCAATAAAATCGCACGTTAATATATTTGGCTCTCGGGCCCGATTCAAATCACACGAAAATAAATCCAGCTCTCGGGCTCGGGTTCTCTGATTACTAATTTCGACATTTCCAATCGATCACGATAAATAAACAAAACTCCAGACAATATAAATTAAATACGTACATATTTTTTTTAAAATACTAATATTATAAATCAAAATATACAATTAACAATTAATTGGCAATTAGACATATAACATTTAGACATTTAAATTTACAAGCAATAATTAATAATAACACAATAAATAATAATAATAATAATAATAATAATAATCATAATCATAATAATAATCATAAATAATTCTCAAATAAACTACAATTAAATGGGGCATTACAGTCTACCCTCCTTAAACGATTTCCGTCCCCGGAAATCCAAGAAAAAAAATCATCCCAACAGGACAACTGACACAAGAGAGAAGCTCCAACCACTACACTCGGATACTCGGTCCGAAACTCCCCACTCTACCAAGTCACACCGCACTAGCCATGGTGTTACCCCGCCGGACTTTGACGAGTACCTCTTCCGGACTCTCCCTGCTGGATTCGTCAACCCAGTAGGTCACCGGTACCTCATCAAAGGTAAGGTTCTGCCCACATGTAGCTCGTCAAAGATCGCCTCGTGCCTAGAGTCACGCACATGTCCCCTCTCCACGAGGCACTGAACAGGTCGTGCACTCTCGCAAGCTCCGGTGATGGGGTCAACCGTCAGGCTAAGACGCCGACTCGGTCGAGAATCACGAAAGGACCAACAAAAATGTGGTTGATACTTTCTCTTTTCCCAGAATTCGAGGCGTACAACACCTCTTTCCGTACTTAGAACCTCGTACGGTACCATCAAGATCGTTGCTTATTAGCCATCGCTATAAGCGCCCTTTCTTATGGTAAGAAATTCCACACGACACACCCATCGAGTACACCAGACTCAAACCAGTCTCTCAGGGTCTCGACAGCACGTCCTAAACGCATAACTATCTGGATTTCTATGCGGTGCCAAGTTCAGTCTCGTGCCCGGGTCACGTTGACAACTTGCCCACGATCGAAATGTGATCCGTGTGTCCGTATCAAACGGGCCGCCACGGGATCTCATACAAAAGGCTAACAAAGCAACAACACCACCACAAACTCAACACTGATACCTACAGAAGCCACGGTTCTGCTTGATATCATTGACAAAGCCTCATTCCTTACCGACACGAGTAACAGCTCGTATGCGGTTTAGGAAGTATCGACTAAACATTCGAAAACAATTTCTATCGCAGAAACTGACTCTCAAATAGGGATGCTCGACGATCCCATTATAACGATCATAAAAGACATAGCCAGCCCGAGGTTTAATGCACTGTCACCCGAGAGATGTCATACACACTGGCGCTGCATAAGCGGGGCGCTGGGACGTGTGCCTACATCTGTTCAGAGAACAGCTGCAAGGTCAAGGTTTCGGCCACACACTGGCTCATGCGTTGGTGATGGTGGCTGCAACTCTCGTGCTAGTCAACGATCGGCCCTGCAGTGCCTCACGTCTCTCGGCACGGGATCGCAAGCTCGACCACCACTTCGCGTGACTACACCCAGCCAGTGTCGGCGTTCGGTTCGAGGTACAGAGAAGAATTTCTCTAATTCAAGATTCGCACTATCTGAGGTAGCTCGAAATGAAAGGTTTTCACAAAACTTCAAATCGACAAACATTAGGGTTCAACAAAGACATCATCAAGCAGATCTCAAACACTAAAGATACGGAGGAATCTGCTAAAGAATCGAATATCGGCATCCTCAGCTAGAAATAATCCCAACTCAGCGGTCGTTGCCGAACAATGCAGTTGATCAGCTCACATGACTCTTCCGACTAAAAGTGTCGGCCGTCACGTTAGCTCTATCTCCGGTAGCTAATCGTGCCGGCAGTCCTAATACGAGCTCAATTTCTACGCTGCTAAGATTTTCATGTTTCTGGATCTCATCATGAAGCCTCCTTGGTTGATTCTTCTCGATCGCGTCTCGAATATAGGTCATCAACGACAAGAATAAAACACGACAGGCCGATCCGGGTATGAATGGAGTACCAGACCGAATGACAACACCAAATAAAATCGAAGGAACAATATAAGACAAGCGGTAAAACGAAAGTACTCGCCTTATCAATACATGAGGTTGCAAATCTTGAAGTGGAAAATCCAACGAATCAAAACAAGATTTTTTTCAGAGGATTGCCAAAGAGTCAAATAAAATACAAAGGTTCACTCTCGAAACTCCAAAGGGAAAAAGGACGAGAGTTTTCAAAGAATTACGACGAACACAATTCAAAAACGATGACAACTCTGCACTTCACGATGTGCTGTCCTCATGCTCGACTACCCTCCTTAAAAGATTTTCCTATAACGAAACATCCCCAGAAAGGTATCGAGGCTCCTCACGATCAGGTATGCGACGATTCTCACGTACGTCACTTCGGTACAAAGTTAGAATAGATCACGAAAGAAAAATTTATCGCTGGCTAACTCGAAGCTAAGGTATTCTCAAGTTGACCTTCGCATCAACTTAGCGAAGTTACTGCACACGGTTCGATATCAGATAAGAATCAATGGAAACTGAAATTCGATGCTCAACTCCATCCCAGAATTCTCCGCAAGGAAAAGAAAATCAAGCGAATTTGTCACGGAACGAAAGTCAAATAATAAGAATAGGTCACGAAATACAATTCAAACTTGACTACTAAGCGAAAGGTAGTAATCAAGGACAAAGGAATAGCACTCGGGTAGCAAAGGCGTGAACGGTAGGTTAAAGGGTTGAAAACGGATCAACCTCGCATGTTAAT
This sequence comes from Striga asiatica, assembly GCA_008636005.1. NCBI lineage: Eukaryota > Viridiplantae > Streptophyta > Magnoliopsida > Lamiales > Orobanchaceae > Striga > Striga asiatica. The sequence continues at coordinate 159 of BKCP01012248.1, read as the reverse complement.
ATTTGCTGCAAATTTCCAGAATCTGACTGCACGAAGTTCATATCTTGAACGCATCCCTTTGAATGAATCTGCGCCATTTCGATCCTAAGAGACAAACTACAATTCGCATGAAGACGTCGAGGTTCCCAGATTACCAGAAGCATGGCAAAAACAGCAAAA
>BKCP01012237.1:0-14012 GCA_008636005.1 Striga asiatica | reverse complement strand
GAGGAGCTGAAAGGGAGTCTTTTAAAGGGTCTTGGGGCGTGATAACTTAGGACAATAAGTGGAGACAAAAGCTTGTGAAAAGACCTAAATTTCATGCACATCACGGGCTTGTTGTGGAAAACCATGGCACTAAGGCTGATAGTGTCGAGTTTATGGACTGAAAGGGCTGCAATAAGTCTGGTCCAAGCACTAAGATCAAGTGGAGACAAGGTCTTACACACCAAATAAATAACTCACGCCCATACTACCCACTTAAGCCAAATAAAAAAATGGTTAATGAAGCTTGACATTTCTAATGATTCTTAGACTTGATTAGGATTTACAAGTCCACTTAATACCAGCCTCATATTCGCATGATATGTGGAAAAAGGAGAAGAAAAATGCTAAGGCTCGGATGATGGCCTAATAAGCTCATGCACACGGCTCGGGTGCTCATGCTCGGGACGCGGCTAGGTTTCGGCACGACGTTTCTGATGATTCGGCTTGAACGAACAATTTCGAACATAATGATGAAATGATCTAACATATATTAGCACATAGATCACATATGAACACATGAGGTCACATAAATCANGGGCGCGAGAGGCTGCTGGGCTGCACGGGTAGCGGGCTGCGTGCGGGAAAAACGGCTGCTCGCGTGTGGTGGTCTTGGGCCGAGTCCTAAGGCTCTCCAAGGGTCCAAGAACACTTAGAATTATTTTACCAACTTATGCCAAGGCTTAGGACAAGCCATGGGCTCGGTAGGCACGTGCTTGGCACGACACGAGACGCGGGTGCAGGGCTCGGCACGGGCGGCTCGGGTGAGCACTAGGGCTCAATATAAAATGTCCAAAGCTCGACTTTGGTATTCTAACACACTTAGAAAAATATTCTAAGTATTAAAATATCAACTCTCAATTTTTGACTTAGAAAAATATACTCGGAACGACAACTAGGGTTCGTGTCCGGTAATTTCTCGAATTGACTTGCTATTATTTAATAACCCAAATTAATGGATTAACCTTAACTTATACGTGAGATAGAATTATTCAAAGAATAATATATCATGTTTGAGCATTTAGCATAAATAATATAACTCGATAATTTCTGAAAATTACGGATTTCACTTATAGTCGAGCAGTGAAACCGTTCTGAATATCATTACTGTTTTGGGGCGTTACATCTAAGTTCATGTAATAATCGAAAATGCTCTCGGGTATGCATTTTAGGGCCATATCAACTCATCTCTTTATGTAGTCAACTTCTATCGAGCAAACCATGCATCATTAGTCCTTATTTAATGTGTTATGTTCAGTCTTTAAAGATAGCACGAGATAAGTTATCATTTGGTCGATGAAATGGCTAAAGGAAGTGGACCGCGCACGTAGCGCCCGCCCACGGGCCGTGTCTTACCCTATTAAGGTATCTTTCATTGTGATCAACTTTGTTAGGGACATTTGTGTTCAACAACCCTTAAATGATAAAATATGGTCAATGAACTCATGTTGCTCGAGAAAAGTTCATATTTGGTCGAGGGTACACGTTAAGGTCATCGGATGCGCCTATCGCGCACGCCGTGGCCAATCACATCAATTTTCATGTTATCATCATGACCCTCAGACCTATATATGTATAAATGTGTTAATCATGTCAAGTTATGTCATATTGGTCAAGGTAAGTGGCCGAATGGCCGGCAAGGGCCGGTCGCGGACATGCTGCCGCACGTAGCGGCCATGCCGGCAGTGCTGTCCCAGTGTCATGCACGCGTGACCCCGAGCCAGTCGCTCGTGCCACGCACAGTTAAACTCGGGTCGTGCCAACAGCGCACTCGAGTGTTTAATACCTTGCCTCAGTGAACCCAAGTAAGGTTCACAGGCCTCGGGACGTGCCCTGTCGCACGCCCTGAGCAATCAGTTGGCCCGGGACGTGCCTAACAGCACGCCCGTGTGCCCAGGGTCGCCCGGCAGCACCCTGACAACCTTAGACGCACCCGAGACGCGCGAGTAATGTCGGGCCGTGTCAGTCCTCGCGCCAGTCGCACCTGGGTCGTGCCAGCCGCACGCCCAGTGCCCAGTCAGCCCGGGTACGTGTCTATTCCGCGTCCCTCGCGCTCGGCCAGTGCCAGGGCCAGTGCCAGCCGCACTGCCCGCGCCCAGCAGCGCCTAGTGCCGAGGCCCGGTCGCACCTAGCCCGTGTCCAGTGCCGTGCCATGGCCCCAACAGGCCCGGCACGGGACCGAGCCCGGCCAGCCCGTGACCACCCGGTTTAGTGTGAACCGGTGGTCCAATCGGTCCGCTCCAGCCGACCTGGTTCATCCAGTTAGTGAACCGGCTGGTTTAGCCGATAGTTCGAGTCTGTTTTGGTTCGTAATTTTCAGTTCGAGTCTTATTCTGAAACTTAAATTATTTTTCGAGCCAAATCAGATCAGTTAAGCATATCAGTATAATTTCCGGACTTAGAATTATTTCTGTGAACCTTTAGAGCGTTCCTTTATATCCGGACATCATATTAAGTCGAGTCGAGCATCTTAACAGTTAAATTTATTGATATGAGCATAGTACTTAGTAATTGTTTATATTATGTTACAGTTTGATCAGTTCACGACTATCAACACTTCCAATTTCATATCTTCAGTACAGGTGGGGACTCAGACTGGGTATTACATTGATTATAATTACGATATCATGTTCAAGGTATGTCAAATTATGTTTTCCGCTTGGAATGGATGTTGGCCGATTCAGGTTGCCATAATTCTGTTCTAAGTTCTAGTGGCGTCATCTACCGCTAGTATGTGCACATGGATTCCGGCAATCATTGTTATCATCATTATCATTATTATCATGGCAGCCGGTAGATTCACGAGTCCCGGCCCAGTTTATACTGTTGACCAGAAAATTCACGGTTATGTTATATGCTTTTGATCATGATATTACTATTATTATTGTTGTTTACTTTAGTATGAGTTCCTACGGAGTACAGTGGTACTCACACCCCATTTTTATCAAATTTTTCAGGTCATGAAGTCGGTCCGGAGCTGTGAAGTTGATGGGTGGATTGAAGTTAAATATTTTGTTGTCTTGTTTTGCCACGCTATATTCCGCTGAACTTACTGTTTGACAAACTTTGACTTTTGATCCGATTTCATAGTCGGATTGTATATTATGTTAATCTGTTTTGCTTGTAAATTTTAAACAATTGTAACGGATTTTTAAAGATAAAATAAATCTTTTAGTAACGCTCCGAATCATTTTCTTAAACTATTTTTAAAAGATGTCTTTAAAACGTACTCTGATAATTAAGTTAGAGCGGGGCGTTATAGGTTGGTATCAGAGCACGTTTTTGCGTCTCTGAATGGTTTTAAAAGTCAAAAGTTTTCAAATATTCGATCACGTCAAGTTTACACTCCGCCGACTATCAGGTAAGTGTTGATACATGTTTTAAATTATAAACAATTTACTATGCCTATGCTCAGTTATGTTATGGAAATCACTGTTATGGACTAGTTAAGGTGCTCGAATCATGCTTAGGGCTTATAGCCTAAAGTATTCATGATAGAGTTGATAACTCGTCAAGAAATTTGTATGTCCCATAATTCAGTCAATGTATCTTGTTTTTATACTTAATCATGTCAAACTCTTTCAACATTCAGATGTCAACTCATAGAAGTTCGGCTCATCATGAACCTTCACAGTCCGAGGTAGTCGCACAGTTTCGCGACTATCATCCAGAGAAGTTTTCCGGTCAGGGAGATCCCCGTATTGTCGACGAATGGGTTCAGGGCCTTGAAACGATTTTCGAGGTCATGGACTGTCCCGAACGTTATCGCGTGTTATGCGCACAAATCCAATTAACCGGTGATGCACAACTTTGGTGGCACGCCTACTGGGGTATGCGTCCTGGAGAAAACGAAAACTGCACGTGGGACATGTTCAAGGAGTTAATTCGCGATAAATATTATCCACCTTACTACAAAGGCGAAATGGAGCGTCACTTTTTGGCGCTTAAACAAGGTACTCGGACAGTGGACGAGTATGAGAGAGAATTCACTCGACTTGGAGCTTTTGTACCGGACTTGATGACCACAGAAGCAACAAGGACGAGACGTTTTATCGATGGGCTTATTCCAATAGTCCGTCATAACATCGTGGGCCATGGAGTCCAGTCCTATGCCCGTACCATCACCATTGCAGGGGAGATTGATGCCAGCATACGAAGGGAAGCCAATTATGATTGTCTTCAGCCGATTTCCTCCACTCAATCCTCAATAACAAATGTTCAACCCGCAGCTGCCCCACCACAAAGATACAAGAACAAGAGGAAGAACATGGGAGGCCCAGATGACCGCAGGAACCGTCAGCGACAACAGCAACCTATACCACCTTGCCCCACATGTGGAAAGATTCACCGCGGAGATTGCTTGATGGGCCAGAACACTTGCTACTATTGCCGACAGCCTGGTCACATCCGACCTAATTGTCCACGACTGCAACAACAACCTCAACAACAACCCCAACAACCTCAGCAGCCCAGACAGCAGCCACCAAGACAACCTCAACAGCAACAGCAACGTGGAAGACAGCCAGCTCGCGTTTATGCAGTCGGTCAAGCGGAAGCAGCTCAACACCCAGGTACCATGTCTGGGATGATTATACTTAATGATGTTCCTGTTTTCGCTTTATTCGATACCGGTGCAACACGCTCTTTCATTTCACGACGATGTCTTGATACCATTGGGGGTCATACTATTTCTACTGTCGATCCTCTCGAGGTGAGTCTAGCCTCGGGAAGAAAGATAGTAACTGATGCTAAAGCAACCGATCTTAGCCTTTCTGTCGGTGGACATGTCTTGCCTACCGAAGCTTATGTTCTCGAGATGAGGGATTTCGACCTCATTCTCGGCATGGATTGGTTAACACATTTTCATGCAGATATTCGATGTCACGGCCGGGAGATTACTCTCTATCTTCCAGGAGATGATTCTATTACCTTTTATGGCTCCAAGACTCGTGCTTTACCACATGTTATTTCTATGGCGAAAGCCAGAAAAATGTTGCGGCGTAATGATTGCCAGGGTTATCTTGTAAGTCTTGTCAGCGATGAACCGAAAGCACGAACACCTCACGATGTTCCTATTGTTCGTGAGTTTGTGGACGTGTTTCCAGACCAACATCCAGGAGGACCACCTAACCGGCAGATAGAGTTCTCTATTGATCTTATTCCAGGGGTCGGTCCTGTGTCTAAAGCACCATACCGCATGGCGCCGAAGGAGTTACAGGAGTTAAAGACTCAAATTCAAGAATTACTTAAACTCGATTTCATTCGGCCGAGTGTTTCACCTTGGGGAGCACCCGTTCTCTTTGTCAAGAAGAAGGACAGATCTATGCGCATGTGTATTGATTACCGGGATCTTAACCGGTTAACTATCAAGAATAAATATCCGCTTCCCAGAATCGATGATTTATTTGATCAGCAGAGGGGAGCTTGTGTATTTTCTAAGATTGATCTCCGTTCAGGCTACCACCAGCTGAGAATCAAAGACTCAGATATTCCTAAAACTGCATTTCGTACGCGTTACGGTCACTATGAGTTCGTAGTATTGCCGTTTGGGCTCAGTAATGCCCCGGCAGTATTCATGGACTTGATGAACCATATATTTCATCCTTATGTTGATCAGTTTGTTATTGTTTTTATTGATGATATTTTGATCTACTCGAAGAGCAAGAAGGAACACGAGGAGCACTTAAGGGTTGTTCTTGAAACCCTTAGGCGAGAAAAGTTATATGCAAAATTCTCCAAATGCGAATTCTGGCTCGAGCGAGTTACCTTCCTTGGTCATGTTATCACGCAGGCAGGTATTGAGGTTGATCCATCCAAGATATCTGCTATTCAAAATTGGTCCAGACCCAAGAATCCATCCGAGGTCCATAGTTTTCTCGGTTTGGCAGGTTACTATCGCAGGTTTATTGAGGGATTTTCCAAAATTGCCCTCCCATTATCCCAATTGACGAGGAAGTCTGTCACGTTCAAGTGGACTGATCGTTGTGAGTCCAGTTTTCAGGAGCTCAAGAGGAGATTGGCCACTGCACCCGCATTAATTATACCGGATCCTACTTGGGGTTTCACCATTTACAGTGATGCCTCGAGACAGGGTTTGGGATGTGTTCTAATGCAGGATGGCCAGGTCGTTGCTTACGCCTCTCGTCAATTAAAGCCGCATGAACAGAATTATCCTACACACGACTTGGAACTTGCAGCAGTGGTACATGCCCTCAAGATTTGGCGACATTATCTGTATGGCGGCAAATGCGAAATTTTTACTGATCATAAGAGCTTGCAATATATTTTTACCCAGTAAGAGCTCAACATGCGTCAGCGACGTTGGTTAGAACTCGTGAAAGATTATGATTGTACCATTCAGTATCATCCGGGGAAAGCGAATGTCGTCGCTGATGCCCTAAGCCGCAAGGTAAAGGGTGATTTGACTTACGTTGTAACCCAGCTGAATCATCTTATCCGAGAATTCGCTCAGATGCAAATTCAGATTGTTGATGCACTTCCTACGGCGAATGTTGGGAGTGTTAGTGCTATGCAGGTTCAACCAACGTTAAGGGAGAGAATCTGGCGGGAACAGATGTCTGATCAATTTATTCGAGTTATTAATGCAAAAATCCGTGCCGGAGGTGTTGAAGGTTTCCAGTTGGGTTCGAATGGAGCCTTAGAATTTCGAGGCAGAATCGTGGTGCCGAAAGTCGAAGCGTTGCGGAAGGAAATTTTATCTGAAGCTCATACCGCACCTTATTTAGCTCATCCAGGAAGTACAAAGATGTATCATGACCTGAAGAGATCGTTTTGGTGGCGTGGAATGAAGAAGGACGTTGCCGACTTTGTAAGAAAATGTTTAACCTGTCAACAAGTCAAAGCAGAACACAAGAGTCCCTTGGGCCTTCTGCAACCACTCGAGTTTCTGAAGTGGAAGTGGGAGGAAGTCACGATGGATTTTGTCACAGGGTTACCGAAGTCATCTAAACATCACGATGCTATCTGGGTCGTGGTGGATAGATTGACCAAGGTTGCTCATTTTATGCCAGTATCGATGAATATGTCTTTGGATAAGTTAGCCGAGATTTATACCGAGGGAGTTGTCCGACTTCATGGAGTGCCTGTTACTATTGTGTCAGATAGGGATCCCAGATTCACTAGTAGATTTTGGGAAAGTTTGCACAAGGCGATGGACACAAAATTAGAGTTTAGTTCCGCTTATCATCCTAAGACTGATGGACAATCCGAGCGGACTATTCAAACACTGGAAGATATGTTGCGATCTTTGGTTGTTGACAGGGGTGCTAAGTGGGAGTCGTTATTGCCATTATGCGAATTTTCTTATAATAACAGTTATCATTCTTCTATTCAAATGGCTCCTTATGAAGCACTATACGGTCGTAAATGTCGTTCCCCTCTTTATTGGGACGACGTCGGTGAACGCCGAATACTTGGTCCGAGCAGGATCGCTGAAACGGCGGCAGATGTAGAATTGATCAGACAAAGACTTCAGGCAGCTCAGAGTCGGCAGAAATCGTCAACCGATCAACACAGACGCGATATTTAGTTTGAAGTTGGGGAACGAGCCTTTCTTAAAGTTCGTCCATTCCGAGGGATCATTCGATTCAGAAAGAGAGGAAAGTTGCATCCTCGTTATATCGGCCCGTTCGAAGTTGTCGAACGAGTGGGCGAAGTTGCTTACCGTTTAGCCTTGCCTCCCGAATTATCCAATGTTCATAATGTTTTTCATGTGTCCATGTTACGTAAATACGTGTGCGATCCAGATCATATTCTTCAGCACACTGATATCCAGATTCAGCCAGACTTATCTTACGAGGAGAAACCGGTAGCCATTTTGGACCGAGAGGTTCGTCGACTCCGGAAGCGTGAGATTCCCCTCGTTCGTATTCAATGGGATCGCCACGGTGCCACTTGGGAGCAGGAAGCTGATATTCGCGCTCGTTTTCCTGATTTCCAGTTTTGATGTATATACTCTTATGTTTCATGTATAGGTGTCTAGTTTGATATTTCCGAGGACGGAAATATTTTAAGGGGGGTAGATTGTAATAGCCCATTTTTACCTAATGTAAATTACGTACTTAGTTTCGTAATATTCATATTATTCTCGGAATCCAAAGTATAAGTCAATTTATGTGCAATCGCCCGATAAAAATATTATCAAATCAAATCGTGCTTAATCGAGCGGTAAATGTGTTAATCTCGCGCTAATTGTGCATAATCATACGTATAATCATACTTAATGGTTCCTCATATACATCAATTATGTCCAAATTAGGCTTAAGTGATCATTCAATTATCCTATGTCCTTAAACATTAGTCATTGCACGGCTAGAGTACATAATTTCTTCCTAAACACCTTAATCTAGGTTAATCGTGAGTAAATGAGCCCTAAGCGTGCTTAGCTACTTAATGATCACAAGTGACGGAAAGATTGGGGCAAAGTCACGTGAATTTATCCCTTCCTAGCCAAGTGGTCTCTTTGTGCCAAGTAAGGATGACTAAGCAAAAATAAATACACCTCGTGGCCCTAGATCGCGGCAAATGGCATGAACTCATTGGCTATGAATTTTACCTCACGTTTTCCCTCTTTTCACTGTCTATAAATCATGTGTTTGGACATATTTGTAGCTTATAACTTAAGCTATTTCCTAAGCAAACTTTAAACAAGATTAAGATATATTAATCCTAGCTTTACGTACGCGCGCAAGGGAGAAGAAAAGAGACGAACTATCACCAAAATCTTGTCAATTTTCTTCGGGCAATCAAAGGGTAATATGATACTAACCTTATTATGATGTTATATATATCATGCCAAGTTCAAATTATAGGTCTAAGTTCATGTAATAATCGAAAATGCTCTCGGGTATGCATTTTAGGGCCATATCAACTCATCTCTTTATGTAGTCAACTTCTATCGAGCAAACCATGCATCATTAGTCCATATTTAATGTGTTATGTTCAGTCTTAAAAGATAGCACGAGATAAGTTATCATTTGGTCGATGAAATGGCTAAAGGAAATGGACTGCGCACGTAGCGCGCGCCCACGGGCCGTGTCTTACCCTATTAAGGTATCTTTCATTGTGATCAACTTTGTTAGGGACATTTGTGTTCCAATAACCCTTAAATGATAAAATATGGTCAATGAACTCATGTTGCTCGAGAAAAGTTCATGTTTGGTCGAGGGTACACGTTAAGGTCATCGGATGCGCCTATCGCGCACGCCGTGGCCAATCACATCAATTTTCATGTTATCATCATGACCCTCAGACCCATATATGTATAAATGTGTTAATCATGTCAAGTTATGTCATATTGGTCAAGGTAAGTGGCCGAATGGCCGGCAAGGGCCGGTCGCGGACATGCTGCCGCACGTAGCGGCCATGCCGGCAGTGCTGTCCCAGTGTCATGCACGCGTGACCCCGAGCCAGTCGCTCGTGCCACGCACAGTTAAACTCGGGTCGTGCCAACAGCGCACTCGAGTGTTTAATACCATGCCTCTGTGAACCCAAGTAAGGTTCACAGGCCTCGGGACGTGCCCTGCCGCACGCCCTGAGCAATCAGTTGGCCCGGGACGTGCCCAACAGCACGCCCGTGTGCCCAGGGTCGCCCGGCAGCGCCCTGACAACCTTAGCCGCACCCGAGACGCGCGAGTAATGTCGGGCCGTGTCAGTCCTTGCGCCAGTCGCACCTGGGTCGTGCCAGCCGCACGCCCAGTGCCCAGTCAGCCCGGGTACGTGTCTATTCCGCGTCCCTCGCGCTCGGCCAGTGCCAGGGCCAATGCCAGCCGCACTGCCCGCGCCCAGCAGCGCCTAGTGCCGAGGCCCGGTCGCACCTAGCCCGTGTCCAGTGCCGTGCCATGGCCCCAACAGGCCCGGCACGGGACCGAGCCCGGCCAGCCCGTGCCCACCCGGTTTAGTGTGAACCGGTGGTCCAATCGGTCCGTTCCAGCCGACCCAGTTCATGTAGTTAGTGAATCGGCCGGTTTAGCCGACAGTTCGAGTCTGTTTTGGTTCGTAATTTTCAGTCCGAGTCTTATTCTGAAATTTAAATTATTTTCCGAGCCAAATCAGATCAGTTAAGCATATCAGTATAATTTCCAGACTTAGAATTATTTCTGTGAACCTTTAGAGCGTTCCTTTATATCCGGACATCATATTAAGTCGAGTCGACCATCTTAACAGTTAAATTTATTGATCTGAGCATAGTACTTAGTGATTGTTTATATTATGTTACAGTTTGATCAGTTCACGACTATCAGCACTTCCAGTTTCATATCTTCAGTACAGGTGGGGACTCAGACTGGGTATTACATTGATTATAATTACGATATCATGTTCAAGGTATGTCAAATTATGTTTTCCGCTTGGAATGGATGTTGGCCGATTCAGGTTGCCATAATTCAATTCTAAGTTCTAGTGGCGTCATCTACCACTAGTATGTGCACATGGATTCTGGCAATCATTGTTATCATCATTATCATTATTATCATGGCAGCCGGTAGATTCACGGGTCCCGGTCCAGTTTATACTGTTAACCAGGAAATTCACGGTTATGTTATATGCTTTTGATCATGATATTACTATTATTATTGCTGTTTACTTTAGTATGAGTTCCTACGGAGTACAGTGGTACTCACACCCCATTTTTATCAAATTTTTCAGGTCATGAAGTCGGTTCGGAGCTGTGAAGTTGACGGGTGGATCGAAGTTAAATATTTTATTGTCTTGTTTTGCCACGCTATATTCCGCTAAACTTACTGTTTGACAAACTTTGACTTTTCATCCGATTTCATAGTCGGATTGTATATTATGTTAATCCGTTTTGCTTGTAAATTTTAAACAATTGTAACGGATTTTTAAAGATAAAATAAATCTTTTAGTAACGCTCCGAATCATTTTCTTAAACTATTTTTAAAAGATGTCTTTAAAACGTACTCTGATAATTAAGTTAGAGCGGGGCGTTACACATGACGAGTTGGGTTCATTCTGGACTACCTGGAGACACTCATGACGAGTTGGGGTCATTCCGGACTACCTAGAGACACTCATGACGAGTTGGGATCACTCTGGATGATTTGGGGGCACTCATGACGAGTTGGAATCACTCTAGACGATCTAGAAGCACTCATGACGAGTTGAGATCACTCTGGACGATCTGGAGGCACTCATGACGAGTTGGAATCACTCTGGATGATCTAGAGGCACTCATGACGAGTTGAGATCACTATGGACGACTTAGAGACCTTCAGTTAGGTGGAAGAGCGACGTTCGCGACTTATATACAACTAAGTGAGACTTATATGCAATCATGGCTAGAGAGGCCTAGCTCTAAATCCAAAAGAGTCTAAGTCTACAAGAGAGAATGACTTAAGTTTCTAAAACAGCTACGGAGCTGAAGATGACTACGAAGTCGATCATCTCAAACTCCACCATGATTAAGGCTTTTGAAAAGCTGGGTGGTCACTTGTCTTGAACAATCCTAGACTTCGGTTGGACAAGTGTTTGAAATCAAACTCCACCATGACTAATGCTTTTGAAAAGCTGGGTGGTCACTTGTTTTGAACAATCCTAGACTTGGGTTGGGCAAGTGTTTGAAATCAAACTCCACCATGACTAATGCTTTTGAAAAGCTGGGTGGTCACTTGTTTTGAACAATCCTAGACTTGGGTTGAGCAAGTGTTTGAACTCCAAACCCACCATGATTAAGGCTTTTGAAAAGCTGGGTGGTCACTTGTTTTGAACAATCCTAGACTTGGGTTGAGCAAGTGTTTGCAATCCAAACCCACCATGGTTAAGGCTTTTGAAAAGCTGGATGGTCACTTGTTTTGAACAGTCCTAGACTTGGGTTGAGCAAGTGTTTGCAATCCAAACCCACCATGATTAAGGCTTTTGAAAAGCTGGGTGGTCACTCGTTTTGAACAATCTTAGACTTGGGTTGAGCAAGTGTTTGAAATCAAAATCCACCATGACTAAGGCTTTTAAGGAGCTGGGTGGTCTCCAACTTTGAAACAACATGCAAGCTGGGTTGGGCGAGGTCGTGAATTGAAAATGCTTCTATGCTAACTAGAGTTGCTCGTTTATTCCAACTTTGAACAACTCGCAAGCTGGGTTGTGCGAGGATAGTATTGTGGATATAAAGCAGAATGGGAGAATTGATTGCAAAAGGGGACTAACATGAGCTACAAGCTCATATCGACCTGCTAGACTTGCTAGAGGTCATCTCGACTTAACAAGAGCAGAACAATAGCTCATCTAGACTTGACAAGGGAGGAGCAAGAGCTCATCTAGACTTGACAGAAGAAGAGCAAGAGCCCATCTCGATTTGACAGTAGAGGTGCTAGATGTCTGTTGGGTTCGCTAGTACCGTACGGGCTGTACGCAGCGGAATTAAAAATTTTTAAAGTAAGTATTTATCGTATAAATACAACACCCGTACATACTAATTGCGAATTAACATATCGTCATCTTTAAAATATGCNTGTTAAGTCGAGACGACCTCTAGCACATCCATTGTCAAGTCGAGACGAGCTCTTGCTCCTCTCTTGTTAAATCGAGATGACCTCTAGAAAGTCTAGTAGGTCGAGATGAGCTTCTAGCTCTTCCTCTGTCAAGTCTAGATGAGCTCTTGCTCACTTCTTGTTAAGTTGAGACGACCTCTAGCAAGTCTAGTAGGTCGAGATGAACTTGTAGCTCATGTTAATTCCCTTTTGCAATCAATTCTCTCATTATGCTTTTTATCCTCAATAGTATCTTGGCCTAACCCAGCTTGCGAGTTGTTCAAAGTTGGAATCAGCGAGCAACTCTAGGCAACGTAGAGCAGTTTAACTTAGAAAAATTTTCAATTCGTGACCTCGCCCAACCCAGCTTGCGAGCTGTTCAAAGTTGGAATCAACGAGCAACTCTAGGCAGCGTAGAGCAGTTTAACTTAGAAAAATTTTCAATTCGCGACCTCGCCCAACCCAGCTTGCGAGCTGTTTCAAAGTTGGAGACCACCCAGCTTTTCAAAAGCCTTAGTCATGGTGGAATTTGATTTCAAACACTTGNCCAACCCAAGTCTAGGATTGTTCAAAACAAGTGACCACCCAGCTTTTTAAAAGCCTTAGTCATGGTGGAGTTTGATTTCAAACACTTACCCAACCCAAGTCTAGGATTGTACAAAACAAGTGACCCCCCAACTTTTCAAAAGCCTTAGACATGGTAGAATTTGATTTCAAACAATTGCCCAACCCAAGTCTAGGATTGTTCAAAACAAGTGACCACCCAGCTTTTCAAAAGCCTTAGTCATGGTGGAGTTTGATTTCAAACACTTGCCCAACCCAAGTCTAGGATTGTTCAAAACAAGTGACCACCCAGCTTTTCAAAAGCCTTAGTCATGGTAGAGTTTGATTTCAAACACTTGCCCAACCCAAGTCTAGGATTGTTCAAAACAAATGACCACCCAACTTTTCAAAACCCTTAGACATGGTGGAATGTGATTTCAAACACTTGCCCATCCCAAGTCTAGACCACCCAGCTTTTCAAAAGCCTTACACAAGGTGGAATTTGATTTCAAACACTTGACCAACCCAAGTCTAGGATTGTTCAAAACAAGTGACACCCAGCTTTTCAAAAGACTTAGACATGGTGGAACACTTGCCTAACCCAAGTCTAGGATTGTTCAAAACAAGTGACCACTCAGCTTTACAAAAGCGTTAGACATGGTGGAATTTGATTTCAAACACATGCCCAACCTAAGTCTAGGATTGTTCAAAACAAGTGACCACCCAGCTTTTCCAAAGCCTTAGACATGGTGGAACACTTGCCTAACCCAAGTCTAGGATTGTTCAAAACAAGTGACCACCCAGCCTTACAAAAGCATTAGACATGGTGGAATTTGATTTCAAACACATGCCCAACCCAAGTCTAGGATTGTTCAAAACAATTGACCACCCAGCTTTTCAAAAGCCTTAGTCATGGTGGAGTTTGATTTCAAA
>BKCP01012181.1:1498739-1516788 GCA_008636005.1 Striga asiatica | reverse complement strand
AAAAACAAACAAGACCAATAGCCATAACTGCCCATGCTCTACTATTGATTTCAGTTTAATCCAGAGTGCTTACACCAAACAAGACTGCTTTTTTTTTCCTATTTTTTTTCATCACTAACACAGCATAAGAAAATCATAAAACCTGCAACATTTCTAATCATTGAATCTCACTGATATCAAGACATCAAGAAGCTCAAACTATAAACCCAGACAACCAAACTCCAAAAGTTACCTAAATAAACCAAAATTTCACAACACACACACACACGCTCTGTGACTGTAAATCGTAACCGTAAATCGATACACACAAACCCGTGAACTCGCCGGAAATAACCATTCAAGCGTAGCTTCGCCTAAAATAAAAGCTAAAAAGGGGGGAAATGTTGCTTACATTGAAATTGCACTTCAAATAACAGAATCGTGATAAAGCCCAAACTCGTTGGCCTCCATTAACGATTGTTTCGCCGGCAAAATACGGAGCTTCAAATTGGATTTAGTAATCAAAAAAGCTTAAAAAATCGCAGCTTGGGATTCTGCTTTTTTTTTGGGTGGGAAGACGTGTGATTGTGAGGGTGCATTTATGTGTTTATCTCTTTATATTTCGTTTTATTTTAAAAAAATAATTTATATAAAAAATGTTTTGGATTGATAAAAAATGGCTTTTTGGGTTATTTAGTGAGTGGGCTACTACTAGTGATTGGTCCGATTACTTTTTTTTTCTCTACTTTTATTTTTGTCTTACGGATTTCAAATTTGTCCAGAGTTGGATTTAATTGCTTGTGATGAGTGGGCCACCGGCTACTTTGCACCAACCCCGTTGAAAATATTAAAATATTAAATCTACAGAATTAATAAAAGAAGTAAATCGAAAGTGTTTGATTATAAGTTAAACTTTTTGGTAGTTTATAACTTTTATTATATTGAATTAAATTTGATTTGATAGGACGATTTTTTTTTATTTAAATAGAACTTATCTCATAAGTTATAAGCTTCTTAAAGTAGATTTTTAAAAAAAAAAATTGAATTTTTTATTTCATCCAACTTATCGATTAATTTATCAAACTTTTTTATCATACTAACTAGCCATTTTCATCCGTAAGTTCGAAATAAACTTATAAAGCAATCAAATAATGTATCACCCATCAGCTAACTTTTCAGTTAGATTTACCAAACATACTAAAAACAATTGCTAAGTGATCAAATATAAATAGTACTATTTTTCGCCGTATTATGTGTTACTTAAATACGTGTAGAGTTACTAAACGAACCTAGTCACTCGTGGGCGCAGCTCGGTGTTTAGTAGTATTTTGTGTGGGTAGATGGTAACCGAGCTACCCGACCTCGAGTCGTTCTCTAAGGAAGACTATTCGGAGCGTCGTTTGTTAATTAGTTGTCCGAAACACACAAAGATAAAATAATTCCTACACATTCTAATCAATACGTTGATGAGTTAACACTAAATGAACTAACGAAATAGCAATTGTTGAACTACACGAGCAATCTTAATTAGAAACCCTAGCTTCCTAAATCGGATCGCTAAAAAAATCAATAAAATGAAACACGACAAAAGAACCGAACCCTATTCATGCACCAAAATGCTAAAGTCGAACATCCCACGACAAAATAATCGAGCTCCATGTCTCAGTCACGATTTTTCTTGTAACAATTCACACTTCAACAATCTCAAGGCGCAATAAACGAGTTCACAATAAACAAGGAAGCAAAACGAACTAAAGTCAACATGCAAGAAATCGAGCAAGCCCTAGTTCACGTCTACAAACAAGATAGCAAAATAGGTGCAAAATCGAGATAATAAGCCTTACTACGAAGTACTTACCTCCCTAATGCGTGCTTGAGCGAAAATGAAGAAGAAAAATAAAAACTTGCATAAAAACGAGTTCGCCGGAAAATGTCGCCGGAAAAACACAAAAGAGCAAAAAATAACATTCAGCTACATTCCAAAAAGAAAAACAAGACAAAATGAAGCTTATTGTCCATAATTACAAAGCCTTAAGTGCTTTCATAGTCTCAACAAATACACACATTAAGAAAAATGCACACACTCGCGAGGTGGCGAAACGACCCGCCAGACGTGGGAACAGATGGCAAAACACGGACATGGCATGGCGCACTCGCGACGTCGCGGATGGAGGTGCGAGGCGCGGACTGGGCAGGGGCGACACTTGCGAGGTCGTGGACGCCCACACGGGGTCGCGAGTCTGCAAGGCAGGTGAGGCGCATCACTCGCGAGGCCTCGGGCTCTACCGCGAGGTCGTGAGTCCGGATGATAGGCGTGATACATGGGTTGTGCAACACTCGCAAGGTCGTCAGCTCGCCTGCATGGTCGCGAGTGCAATCGCGACACCCGCGAGGTCTCCGGTCTCTCCGCGCGGTCGCGAGTCTAGACAGGGCAGGGCACGTCATCGATCGACAAAGACACGTGATTCTCGATTTTGATCGGAAAATGCTCGGGAACACTCGAAATTGACTCGGGACTTCTCAGAAGTGGCTCGTAAAGGGGCTCGGGACTTGGTTCGACTCTTCTCTCATCTAAAATGAATCTGGAAATCACACCAAAACGGAACGAGAAAGTACGTCAAAACATAAAACAAAACGGAAAAGACATAAAACGAAACGAAAAACATAAAAGTACACAAAACAGCTAAAATGGACCGGTTAGACGAGAAAACCAAACTAAAACCGACTCCACTAAACACGTACAACACATAAAAATAAACACAAAAACACAATAAACACTCGGCCTGTTAAGAGTCGAGTTCGACTAGACTCGTCCAGCTCGTTTAAAAACTCATTTAATTAACGAGACAAACTCAATTGTGCTACTTAAGGCTTATGGAATGTGTTTTTATATAATTTTTTGAACGTTTACCTTAATTCAAATTGTTAAGACTCAAACTTTGACTTATTACTTTTAATAAACGAGTTGAGTTCGAGCTGACTGATCAATTTAATTATATATCTAGGCCGAGGTTGACTTTAACTCGTTTACTAGTACATATATTGTGTATGTCATAATATTTGATGCATGCGTATGTACTAACCATGGACTTTAATAACATAATTAAGACATGCAACATAATTGTTGAACAATATGAAACACAGAAGAAAATGACATCAAACGAATTTATAAATATTTTGTGGCACCAAGTTAACATTTTCTTCAATTTTACATTAGCATTGACTAGGTTGCGTAATAATATGGCATTTTAAAACGCAATTATTATTATTGTTATAATTATTGTTATTATAGTACAATTAGTATTATTATTTTTAAATTTCTTGTCTAGTTGCCCTTTGTATGCTCTGTAGCTGAATCGGCATATGGTGAAAAGGTGAAATTCCCACTTTTTTTTTTTTTTATCAGCATGCTTTGAATGATTAAAATAAAAATAGAAAAATTAAATAAATAACAAGGAAAAACAACAACTTTTTGTTGTTCTAGTTTGACTTTAGCAAAGAGTATTATCAACTACAATTATGCAACTTTTTTATGGTACAATGATACAATCCCACTTGAAATGGGGATGGACTTTAGATATAACATGCACATTAAATTATTTCTTAGTCAGTCAAAATTTCGGCTCAGAGTCGAATCCAATATTTCAATTTTAAATACATTGAAATAAGTATATATTTATTTGTTAAACTTAGAAAATATATTGATTAAATTTACTTCACAAAAGACATGAATTTTTCTATTCTTCTCTTTTAATTTATTTTTGTCAGTCACAAAAGTTGTGCAAGTCTATATACTATTGTGGTTAAACATATAATTTTTTAAAAAATTTAACAATGTAAGCCTTTAGTAAATAATAACATGTATCGATTATATGCATATGCACAAATATAAATAAATTTACAAGTTACATGTTTATGTATATAGAATTTATAATCATTAATTAGATGCTCATATGTTATAAATATTTTCATTAACAAAGTGAACTACATAAATATAAACTATTGAACTTACAAATATGAATTACTGTATTGGTTGCAATAATGTAATATATATAATATTGAGTGATGATGACTAGTTAATTTGATTAAAAAATATTATAATTATTATTATAAGAATTATGTATAAAATTTTAAGGTGTTTGGTTATGCCAAGCATATAAAATAATTTTTTTTATATAGAAAATGGCTCTATAGATTTAAAATAATAATAATAATATAATAATCTTAATTAATAATTTGAAAATAAATACAATAGATTTTTTTACTGTTATATAGCTTCATATATTATTTAGTGTAACTTCATGATTAATTAGTAATAGTAATTATGTAATAAAATAAAAAATAATTACTTGATAGTACAAAATATAGAGGTTTCTTTTTTCAAATTAGCTACAAAAATGAGCGAGAACAATTTGGTTTTTGCGTTAAATAATTAGTCTACATTTATATATTATATATAGATAATAACAATATAATAATATAAATAGATTATTATTATTATTATTATTATTATTATTATTATATTTATTATTTTATTTTTATTACTGTAATTATTTTTGGGCACTGTATATCGTTGACGTGGATTATTCTGATTGGTACATGGACAAAGAGTGTGATTTAAGCATACTACCAAAAAAGATAAGCACAAACCCTATAATTTTGCAAAATTGGTGGGTCTACCGTCTATTATGATGAGTAATTTTCATTTAAATATGGACCAACCATTGGTTGTGCTCTAGTTCTTTTGACTGGAAATCGTAAGCCTTTTATGTAATTAACTTTTATTGTCAACTTAAGTTTACGAATACATTTTTATTTTTTATTTTTATTTTTGATTTAGAAGTTGATATTATATATGGGGAAGCAAATCACGAAATTTAAATTTTGTATATGAAGTAGCTACGTATATCTATACTTATATAATAAGAATTAACCTTTTTCAAAATTAGTAGGTCAATTCTTAGTCAACATCCTGTCTGCATTAAATGTTTACTAAAATTAGTAACTTTTATGTCATTTTCACACTTTTTTTTTATGTCCTTTTCACACTAGATTATATAAATGAACGGATATTATCTCACCTTTCATTAATCTCACCTATAATTCATGTGAATTGATTGATTGCCTTTAACTTTTCAAAACGTGTGCTATCCATTGTTTATTACTATTATTATTATTATAGTATGCACGTAATCAGTTGATTAAATAAATTATATATTATTATTATTATACTCACCACGTGACAGTTAATTAAAATATATCTATCTATACTTATATTAAAAGGTATACCATTTACCAGATTTAATATAAAGAAAAGTCAACAACATTTATTGCATTACTATTTTCGTATTATACAATCTATACTTATATAAAAAGAGATTCTATTTACTATATTTACTATCCAGAAAAGTCAACTGCATTAAATGTCATTACTATTTTGGTATTATAATATTTTATTTATTTAATTGTTTTATTTATTTGTTATTTTAAAAAGATAAGTATAATAAAAAGATTTTAATAATAAAAAAATCAAATACCAAATAAAAATGTACACTTTGACTTATTTGATTATATTTGGTATTTGATTATACCAGATATATTCCTATTTAGTATATACATTAAATACTTACTAAAGTATTTGTTTGTTTTATTTGTCAAAGTTAAGTATAGATTTTTTTAGATTATCAAATCATAAAAAAATATTAAATCCATATTGTAAAAAAAAAAATCATATAATTTTATAACAATTCTACTATATAATAAAATAATAATTAAATATTATATGGTGAACAACAATAAGTAAAACTGTTACTTTCTCTTATATCAAGGGATAAATTTATATGCTAAAATTAAATTTTTATTAGTATAAATGTTATAGTGAGATAATATATTAATTATTTTACAAGCTAGCCCTAACATGCTCATATTTAATGTCTTAAAAGATGTAAAAAAAAACTTAGAATAACTCTATTGTTTTTTAGACTTAAACGTTGATTAAAAGAGGTAAAAATTTCTAATTTTTTAGACTTAAACGTTGATTAACACCATAGATTGAGAGTTTATATTTAGTAAAATTCCAAATTGTAATAAAAAAATTAATTTTTGCTATATTTTAGAATATCTTTAAATTCATTATAAAAAAAAAATTACAATGAAAAAAGCAAGTCAGCTATATATCGATTTGTTGTACTCCTCAAATCACATTCACAATTTGGCTACAAGGAAAGAAAACTCATTGATTAAAATATTATTTTGTCAGTAGTCTTAATGTACAAGAGACTTTAAGACTCCACTTGAATATTATACAACTTTTATTGAACATTGTATAATTTTCTTGCGTATTATAAACTTTTATTGAATATTGCATCTTATAATATAATATTCTCTAAATAAATATATTTCGTGCTTTGCACGGGTCACGTACTATATATATTCCGTACATCTTTCTTTATTCATGTATATAATTATAAGTCTGGATAAATAGCCTTAAAAATGTACATCCCGTGCATCGCACGGGCTCTGTACTAGTATATATACAATGACTTGGATGAAAAAAAAATGTGAATTTGATTTGTAATGTGTTTGATAAATAACACAAGCTAGATTATAATTAATCTGGTTAGCTTATGAATTTATTCTATCGGAAAAGACTATTGGGAATTTTGTTTTACATGATTAAGTTTACTAAATATTTTTACTATATATATCAATTAATTTTTCATTCATAAGCTACAAATTATGAGATTGAAATTAAATGATGAGTTATCAATTAGCTTATCAAGCTTTTTGTAAGAGTGAATATAGAAGTTACATATTGTTGTCACTTGCTTTGTGTGATATTTGAAAGAGCGAATAAATGACATTTATGAAAATAATTTCAAACTCTTGAAAAGTGATGGTCATTATAAGTCGTAACTTTCAAGTTTCAATTGCTTAGAACATATATATAATCAATTGAAGCAACTTCATTTTCCTTCCAATGAATTGGACCAGAAAATGAAAAAAAGTGGCAGATTTGATAGCCATGTCAATCCATGATAGCTATAATATTAGTTAATTAATTAACTAATTTAATGAACTATTTTGTTTCTTTTTCATATACCAAGGCACAAGCAGCAAAACATAAACTATGAAAACTTGAGAAGCTAAAGTGAGACAAAACCTTTTTTTCCCATTTATTTTGTATGATAACAAAATAGCATGCGTGCCTGAAAGATACTTTTTCATAGCCCTAACTATCAACACCAGCTAAAAAAAAATAAAAGAAAAAAATATTGAAAGGGACTTTTATCTCCATATTATATAATATTTTGCACAAAAAAAATCGTGTGAGCCAGTCTAATCGTTAGTCGAATCAACGTACCATTTTTCTTACACATTTTTTTTTAATATTTATACATTTTAATTTCTGTTTATGTTGATTTTTTGGAGTTTGCAATTAAGGTTGAAAGTACATATCCTTAATGCATATTTTATTGTAAATAAAGGATTTTAGTTCTAGTTATATCACACGTAAAAGAGAATTTTTTTCTTATGCATGCCTTCTTGAATTGATTGGCTGGCTCAGATGAATATTAGATCAATTACACAACAATTACTAATTCAACTACAAGCCTACAAATAAAATCAAGGAGTATAAACTATTTATTATAAACAACCATTTTTTTTTATTTTAGCATTTGTTTGGTAAATCAGTCATACAAGCAACTTGTATTTTTCAAATAAGATAAAAGGGGGAAAAAAAAAATAGAAAAAGAGTAGCCGTGTAGGTTTGGTTGGGCCTCTTTTGACGTGGGCTTTCAAATGGGGATGTTTTTACCCAAGCCTATAGTTTGGGCCTATACCCTTGAAGAAAACAATTGGATTTACAATACAAATTTTGGTTCAAAATTTCGAATAACGTCTCGAAAACCATTCTTTATGCTATGTTTGTGTTTTATATTATATCAAGTTCACATCACATCATAAGGGTACGAAAAATAGACAATTTTGTTTGGGTCAAGCACTTGTATAAATCAATCCCAATTGGTTTAAGTCAAAAAAGCAATCCATTTAAATTTAAAGTGTTAAAAAAAGATGTGGAATAAAAAATAAATTTATATATAGTAACTTGTTTTGCCTAAGCTACATCTTAATATGCCTACCTATTTATATATTTCATCATTTTGTTATGCAGACAAAAAATATTTCATTCTATTTTTGACTCTTAAGTTAAAAACCAATACCAAATATTTCTATAATATCTTAAATTATAAGTTTAATAATGATAAATAATTTAATACTTCCTTTTCCAGGAGCATTTATTCAATTGCAATAATTTTCCATCTTTCCTATTTCCTTTATTTTTCTCTTCTTAATTTAATAACCATGACTAATGGTCATGCTTTGAATTTTGTGAATTGTGTTAGGTAAAGTCTGATTAGTGCTTAGATATTACTGTTATCTCTCCCTATATCCTCGCTCTATATATTAATTCAATTAATTCAAAACGTGTTAAGCATAAGTGGCACTCACACGCTTCAGATGCTAACATGACGAAATCTATGCTTCGGAATGTTGTTTGTATATTCATTTTTGCTCTGGAATTAAGTTTAGTATAAACATAAAAAACTTTTTTCAAACTTGATAAGTGTACATTTAATTATGTTATTTTTTTTTCTTTTAGTACAAACTTCCTTCTTAGTTTGGGCAAGTAGCAATATTTCCATCTTATAATTTTCTCTCATATTTTTCTCCTAAATTACGATTTACAAATCATTTTCTGCACGATCTATTCCTCTTTTTTCCCATCAATTAGTCCCTCAAAATTATTAAATAAAATTTTTATTTTAGCAATAATTTTTATCATATATTTTTTAACTCAACATCCGTGTAGTACACGGGTATTGTACACTTTAAATTATGAAAAAATAAACTAATGGAGGGAATTAGTGTTGATGTAAGGCAAAAATTCAATTTTGGTCCGCTAATTTGTCCATTGTCCACTTTTGGTACACTATCTTTCTCCTCATAAAAAATGGTCCATTATGTTACATTTTTCATCAGTTTAAGTACGCTACTCTAGTTGGCGGGATTACAAGATGACGTGGACAGGGATTGGAACTACGTGGAGGGATAAGATATTGACGTGGTGGGATAAAAACCTAATTTGCCATCTCGTAATCTCGGGCCACGGGATTAGTTTACTAAAACTGATGAAAAGTGTAACATAATGGTCCATTTTTTATGAGGGGAAAGATAGTGTACCAAAAATGGACAATGGACAAGTTAGCGGACTAAAATTGAATTTTTGCCTTCGAATGAGCACAAGCTAGAAATTATGAAATTATTCTGACTAATAAACCCATCTAGTTTGTCCAAACTTCCATTATAATTACTTTTTATTAATATATTTGGTTGCGATTTCTAAATCAATAGACACAGATAGGATTGTGAGAATATATATATTTATATTTACATGATAGTGACCTTAGAATGTATAGTAAACCAACGGATCCCTAGGCACACATTGGCCATATTAATTCTCTCTCAGTGCTTATATTCAATGTGTACATTCCACATAAGCAGCGAGCATATTAATTCTCTACACACTGTGGGTAGGAGAACACATCTACTACCAATATATAGATATATGACTCATTTATATTGTTTTCAAATATAGATATATTGTCACATTCAATTCAATTAATACTTATTTAATTGAATGCCCGTTGGCTTAGCAGACTTGGTTGATGTATATTTTGTAAATTTTTTGTGATCTATGATAAGTTGCCGTTGGAAAANAAAATACTTATTTAATTCTTTATACTAATCATGATCATTTAGATCAATATCGTATAGAACAAGGTGTCATAATTTGATCATTATGTGACACGCCCAATTAAACCCTACTCAATCTATATATTCAAGATCCTAATTTTGTCACTTTCTATAGTGTACTTATCATAATGTTTATACTATTTATGAACAACAATGAACTTGAATATACTTTTTTTTGTAACACTAAAATAATAATGAAATTTTAATGCAATTATTTCTGTTAGAATTTTTTGATTATTCCAACGAAAATATTCGGTTGGAATGTATTTTTTGTATTGAAATTCTCATTGGATTTTGACTGTTCCAACGACATATTTTATAACGTTTGAATTAAGAATGGAAACAAAAATTCCAACAAAAATCGCATATTCCAACGAAAATTCTTACGGTAATAAACTATTTTGGAAAAATAGTCATTAGAATCATCAAATTTCAACTAAAATTTCAATGGAAAACCCATTCCGACGGAATATTTCCCTTGAAATTATTTCAAAAGAAGTTATACTATTAAAATATTCGTTTTTTTTTTGGAACGTGATATTATTTTTAGTGTAAATAATCAAATCAATAAATGGAAAGGAAGATTTATATACATACTAAAGATTGACTTTATTATATAACACTTTTTTGGCATATAAATGTATATACACATGAGTGTGAAGAGTAAAACAAAATAATAATAATATTTCTTAAAGTTTAAATTATATGTACATGTGGACTAAAGGGTTTTAAGGGGTGAAAAAAGTAAAAAAGAACGAGAAAAAAAGGCGAAAAGGCTATTTTAGCTAAGTGAATACAATCATTTGTCATTAGGTAGAACCTCATTGTCCTATGAATAATTTCTTGTTTAAGTCAGATAAAATCGTCTCTTTTTAATGCTTTGAAGACTTGGATTCATAATTATAAAATATACGCGTTTCATAAATGAGAGAAGCTGTAGTTAAGCTGTCACGGCCATTTTAAAATTGAAACACTTAATTCACGACTTAGAAGGTTTAATTGTATTATATAACATATATTCAGATAGTGTAAACCAAATAAATAGGGTTTATCTTTATTAACAATATAGTTCATCCTCACATAAGGAATCAAAGAAAATTATGCATTAGCTGATGCAATACAAATTTTTAAAATTAACTTTCGGCTTCTATAAAATCATAATTATTTAGATTGAAAAAACATTTACTTGTGTCTTAATCATTGGCATAAGCGACAACTAGCGCTTAATTGTATAAAGTTTAAGAATAAAATCAGTGGATAACTACAAAGGTAATCGTTGAAGATTGACTTAATGACATGAAACTGCCCAAGTAACCTTCCAAAACTGTGTGTGTGTGTTTGTGTTTTTTTGTGTGTGTGTGTGTGCGCGCGCTTATATAGTTTTATAAAAATAAGGGAGGACTAATAATTAAATGTTATCTTTCAAGTTTGACCTTAATGACATGAAAGATCTATATATATATAATTACTAGCTAATAGAATTTAATAAAACCTATTTAATTTTACCTATGTGGCAATTTAATAATTTTCCCTCCAAAAATCGTTACATTTTGATATATTTAATATTTCATTTAATCATTAAGTAATTAATACTCATCACTTCAAAATTACAAAAATCATTTTAAACTTTTGATTAATGACAGTTGACCATATAATGTGTTGACCGTATAATGTGATTAGATGTTATTATTGTTGTTACATTTAATTGTTTTTTTTGAAAATAAAATATATATTTAAAATTCCTAAATAAATAATAAATAATTCATAAATAAAAGACGTACCAAAATATACATTACATCCAATCAGATAAACACAATTTAAATAAAAATATTCCAACTCTTTTAATTGTAAATTTGGTCTGCAAAAAAGTGAAAGAAAAATAATTAATCATTATATGTACAGACTCACAATAATTTATTTATATTTGTGCAAATGCACAGGTCGAATACTAGTTGTTTTAATATTTGGGGTTTGTTGTGATTGGATGCTTGAGCCACTGACATGTATTGTGCTTGTGTTAATATTTCTATTAATTAAATTTAAAATTACTCTATTTCAACATTTATGTTAATATTTCTATTAATTAAATTCCCAAGTTGCAATTGATGAATCCATTCAAAAACATCGGTTACCCTAAATTCTTAATTACCACACAAGTTACCATCAATATCCACATAGTTAGATATATATTATTGAAATATTTTTGAACACTTGATTTTAAAGTTCGTTATTTTATAAAACAATATGTATAGACTATTATTCACATTATCTTTTTATCAGTTATGGTTGACGATATGTATTTCATGGTGGGCGTATCTTCATAGTTTCAACTCTCGATCAATTTAAATGACTAATCAATGACGAAAGTTGCGGACAATTTTGATTAAAAAAATCCAACCAACATATTTTAATATTACATTATACTATTATTTTCATGAATGCTAATATAAATTGTGTTGTTATTTTTAACAAAATGCATCCTGGTTAAAAATAGCACTAAGATACAATCAATCATAGTACTTCATATAATAAAAAATAGCGGTTCTCACGCTAGAACTTGGTCCTTATTTGAACCACATCCTATATATATATATATATAATATATAAAAAATGACTCAAATTTTTGAATGGGCTACTCTATCCACTAGTTAGGGTGCTTTTACAAAATATATTTATACTATAAAATGTTGTAATTTCTTTATTATATTGTTTAGAGTAAGAATTTTCTAACTTAAAAATACACATTTATGTTTAAGAATTATGTGTAAACTTTAATTCTACCTAAAAGTATAAACGAGTTGAGCCGAACTCAAAACTTCATACTCGCCTCAAGTTTGAGTCTTTATCGAATATAACTAAACAAAACAAACTCGAACTCGACTCGTTTTATCAATATGTAGAGTTGAACTATATAAAATTACATAAAAAGTTAACATAATTGTCGATCGAGACGAGTTTTAACGAGTCACGTCGAGTTAATGACCTTTAATTAGACTCGAGCTCCTCAACAAGCCGAACCCAAATCGAACTCGCGAACAACTCATTTCGTTTAACAAATATAACTTTCTTTAACAGCAACTGATTTAAATAACAATCCACAAAACCACCACACAACAAAAGATTAAGCCAATCTAATCATTTACAAAATAGTAACATACAAGGCACGCCAAAAAATTCTATTTAGCTAGGGTTTGGTAAGATGTTAAATGAGAATGTAGTTAAGACACAACTTTCAAATTCAAATAATGCCTTTTTTTAATCATTCTTCATTTAATAATAAAAAAATCAATTCGTGCCCTCATCAATCTTTATATATCTTAGCGTAACCAGCTTGGACCCAACCCATTTCACTACGCCACGTCATCATCCTCAACCCCTTTTTAATCCAAACCTTTGTTGAACAAAAAAAACACACACACACTAAAACACACAATCTAGAGAGAAAATGGAGGGTTTGATTCCATTTGTGTATAAAGCTATAGTTCAATACAAAAATGGCGGTCAAGGGTTAATCGGGACTTGGATAAACGAGTCGCCTTCGGCTTCTTATATGCGGCTCCCGGGCGACTCTGGCCGGTTTCAGGCCACCGAGATTCAGCTTTTCCGTCCAGATCGAGGCTTTGCCGCCTGTTCGCCGGCCCGCCCGCCCGCCAGGCAGGCCATCGGGCAGCGACCGGCGGTCAATTAAGGGCACGTAAACTTTGTGTTTGATTTTGTGTTTTTATTGAATTGTCTTGCACGTGTTTATGTTNGGAATAAAGGGTCCACATATGATCTTGTGTGTGTTTTAATTTGTGTGAAGTATGCCAAATTGTAAATAGTGTTTGTGCATCTGTTCTGAAATGAAGGGGGAAAAAAAGGAGAAATTAATCAATAATGATATTTTGGGTGCTTAATTATTTATTATTATTTTGGAACATGGTTTTAGTTTTCTTTTCTATGATCAATGGCATCAGTCATGTATTATGAATTCAACCCGACTTGGTCACTAGAAATGTTATAGTCGTCTCCTCCGCACAATTATGGAGAAAAAACGAGTTAATTTAATTTGTCAGATTGATTTACAATTAACTGATTTTGTGGAGTAAAATATGAATTGTGGATTTTTAGAGGTAAAATATGACTTGTAATGGTTCTTTTACTTCCACAGGTACAAATACCTAAAATGGATATTTTTAGATACTTTTTTAGAATTATTGTCGATTTTTTTAGTCCATATAATGAGAAGAATAATAAATACTGTATAAAGGTTATTTTTTATATTTTCTCAATTTAATATATAATCATTTCAGCAATAGTATGACTTGAAAAAAACATAATGGTATATAAATAAATTTTCCTTATAATTGGTACAGTCTATCAAGAATTTTGGAATTATTGGATTAAGAAATAAATTTTGAATATGTAGAGCGCAGCCACATACATTATTATATAACTTTCTGAATCTATGCATATTCATCACAAATATATATGAATAATTGTCTTTATTAAGGTCTATCTGAAAACTAGTGTCAAAATATTACAACTACAAGCAATGTTTAGAACAAACGATATACGTTAGATTAGTTGCGTTAAGTGAAGTCAAAACGTTCCAATCTGTGGTTTCAAGTCCATATTCTTATCCCTAAATTAGTAGATCAAATTTGATGAAAATCTCTAAACTTGGTGTTTTTTTTTAATTAAAAAAAAGAAGATAAAACCGCCATTTTTTTCGTGGAAGATGGTGTTTGTTCATGATCACATTTCACCAATCCTTGATAGAGCTATAAACGAGTTAAAGTCGAACTCTAATACCCTAGTTTTGGCTCGAACCCTTATCGAACAGATAAAATAATGCATCGAATTACGTTACAAAGTTCAGAAAATTACGTAAAAAACCAATGTTTATCAAGCCTAATAACAAGCCTTTTACGAGTCAAGTCGAGTCGAGTCGAGCTGATCTTACGAATGACTCGTTTCTTTTAACAGCTCGCATCTGCACGAGTATGTATGAGACTGTTCGTGATTGGGATTGCTAAAAACTCTCGTGGGGTCGAATTTGCCCACATTCTAAGCTCAAAACCAACCTCATGCATCATTTGGGTTACTGAGCAAACTAAGTGACAAAAAAGTACCTAAATGAAGGTGCCGATCAATATTTATGTCTGGTGCTAAATTAAGAATGAACTTATAGCTAAGTTGTTTCTCCAAAAAGTACATTATATAGAAGCACGGGATGAGGATTTTTGAACAAGTCCATTTTGCATAAGTTCATTTAAGAAATAAACTTTTCCAAACGTACTCCCAAACAAGCACGATATATCTTTTATTAGATAGATTAATTCATTTAGCTTTGCTCCAAAAATTTGTAATCTCTAAGTATTTTCTGAGTCATTGCAGTGAATCTTTGTCAGTTACTTGAGAAATATTCACTAACAAAAACTTTGCAGCAAAAAGTAAGCAACAAAAAGCCAAACTAGCAATCGACATCAGCTAAAATACCTCCAATAGGTTCAAAATATATACCGACTCGCTTGAAAATAAAAGACCCATAAATGATGAAGAGTAAACCAACCAGAAGCAAGTTTCTAATTNCAAAAAAAAAAAAAAAAAAAAAAAAGAGCTAACCGGATGCAAGTATCCAGAACATCACATGAGAAGACATGGCAATGAGGAACCACGTGACGAATGCAAGAGCTATCGAGAGCTCAAATCTTCGGCACGGGATATGATTCGCTCCTGTACAAAATTTCAAGTCTTTGGCATACAAAATCGCAATCCCTGCCGAAGAGCATGCAGCAGCAAGTGATAGTGTGGCCGTAACCTGCGTTTTTTTTTTAGTCAAATGAGGCTCGAAACCAAAAGATAAACACGGCTTTTGAAAAATTTAACCAGGCAAATAGTCAGATTTTTCTTGCTAATGCCGAGGACCACATTTTGGCTGTGTTGTGAACACTCGCAGTATATAAACAACCTCGTCCTGTTGGTAAGCATATAAGCTAGATTATAGCTTATTTGATTAGCTTATAAGTTTTTTGTATTCAAATAGCTTGGTTTGGTAGGACGAGTTTTTCTAAAAAGCTCCAGCTTATCTCATAAGCTTCTTTGGGTAGATTTTCAAATAAGCTAATTGAATTTTTTATTTCAGCTAGCTGATAAGCTAATTTTATCGAAACACTTTTATCATATAAGCTAGCTTCAGCCATTAGTCATAAGATAATAACTATAAACTCGAAATTCACTTAAAAGCTATAAGCTAACTTATCAACTAGTTTTACCAAACATTAGCCTTTATACGCTTGAAATTCACATAAAAGCTATAAGCTAACTTATCAGCTAGTTTTACCAGCAAACAAAACAGTTCTTAATAATGCAATCTAGAAGTTTGAGGGAAAAGCCAACCATACGATATTTAATAGCCCATCAAATGAAATTGAAGGAAAAATACTATGTAGGAAAATTTTGTGTAAAGGGGCTACATTTTGGGAAAACAAAGATTAGCAATTGATAATGAAAGGAATAGAAATTACCCAATCACCAACCACGAACAAGCTGACTAGGACTGAACTATGGAGGTCTCTTTTTATCCGTAAAGCATATATGTCGAGGCACGCAAGTCCACAGCTCCATAGCACTTGAAGGCCCATTGATGCAATGAGATAGCTGAATACAAAAAAGTTATAATTACACTAAATTGTCAATTGATGGGTAAAGTTCAAAGGCCTTGTTTTAAAACATACAAGGAAATGCACATTTCTGTAGTGCATGAGAAAAACTAGTTATAAAGAGCGTGTTCTGTGAGCAAAGTAGCTGAGATCACTCTGCAAATCTCCAATAAAAATTAATTAAATTCAAGGGAATCATCATCAAGTTATATTATGCATTAGCATAAAGATTCATTGCTGTAAGCTAACACCTTTGGTGAAGGGGTGTTGTAAAGAGCTTCGAATGAACAAATATGAGCAAGCCTAACAGATTTTCCTTGGCATAAAAACACGTACAGAGTATCTTACTCGACTCAACAAGTTTTCGTAAACAAGTTTCATTTGCAGACTAACAAGATACTAGAAAAACATCAAATTCATGCTACTAAGCGCCCCCAAATACACGAATAATCCACCAATTTCGACAGTCAAAACTGACATTCAACCTTTCAAATCAACCAGATTCTAGAAATATGCTAAAATCTGCTACATCCTGATAGCCATTTTTAGGAAGAAGCAAATAATAGAAAACAAAAAAAGAAAAAGGAAGAAAGAAAGAAAGAACATTCACCTAAACATGATAAGACCTCTAATTACTTCAATTATTGTATATTTCCCTTTTGGATAATTTATGTAATTTACGACAGGAATCATAGTGTAAAACCCCGCCAGCTACTGTACAGACTAAAAAAAGTGCATCAACAAGAATTAATTTAAGGACCATCAAACCAGCAAGAACCTTAAAACGACAAACAGAAAGCTTAAAACTCCATACCAATAAGCAGTGAAGTTAGAAAATCCCAAAGCAGAAACCATAACTCCGATGGATCCAGCTGCGAAAACGCACTGCCCAATTCTTAAGAGCAAACCAGTCACAGTCCCAGGACTACCCAACAGATCCTTCATAGTTCTCCACTATCTTCGGNCTTTACCTCAAAATATCCCCTAAAAAGGGGCCCTCCTTCAAATCCCTAAATATCCCCAAAAACCCATCTTTCTCCACACAATTTTTCCGCAAATGTGAAGTTTTTCTACAATGAATACTTTCAGCATTTAGATAGGCATGAAAAGGGATTTATTTAAAAAGAAAAAAAAAACCCAGAAAAATGTATCAACAGCACGAACCGTTGAGAAGCACAAAAGAGGAAAAAGTATATATTTTCGTGCTATGGTTTCTGCAATTAAATACGGATTTACCAGAGTTTTCAGCAAAAGGGTTAACGATATACGAAGCCTGTGCCTGTGGCTGAGGACGGATATTATTAATATTCATAGCTTTAGTTTCCACTTTCCACTTCCCTGTTTTCTTGCTTTTTTCAATTCTTTTATTGTGGGCCTCCGGTCAGGTTGTTGCCGGGAACTATTCGAGTGTCGTTTTGCCCCGTCGGAATCTCTTTGGGCCACGTCGGATAACGGTGCTTTTGGCCGTCAGTGCCTTGTCGATGATAAGTTTGACCGAAAAATAAATGCGACACCTATTTTTATAGCTTTGTGTATACCAAATTACTAAACAGCCCTCAGCCCCATGATTTTTTCTAACATTTTTATATTAGAAACAAAAATTAATT
>BKCP01012181.1:1479891-1498728 GCA_008636005.1 Striga asiatica | reverse complement strand
TCAGAAAATATTCACATAAATCACAACAATATTCAGTACAACAAAGCCGAAGCTGGGAGCATCACTCAAGGTGAGCTAGATACAAAATCACAACAAATCGAAACCAACCGTGAAATCAAAGCAGTTACACACACCTGAACCTTTAATTTCACCCAACAAAACCGACACTAAAAACACCTACACAAAACACTAAGAAAACCAGCAAAACATCAATACAAAAACAAACAAAGCTACCAACTAACAAACCGAATGAACAAAAAGACCTAACACCTGTTAACCTGCCCAAATTGCTCCCAATCTCTCATTGCAACTTTGATAACTATAGGTGCAGGTCTCCTCAAATTCTCAAACACCCACAAATTGCGAGATTTCCATAGCCACCATAAGATATAGGTAGTGAGCTGTATTCGGGCTTCAGAAACCTCTCTTTTATCCAGCTTGCAAATACTCAACCACCATGTTTGAAGGAATCATTGACATGAGGCCCCTCCCATCTAACAGGTGACAACTTCCATACTTGAAGAGCATACCTGCAATGAAAAATTAAATGGACAATGGACTCAGCTGCCTCTCCACACATTCTACAAATAGAATCCACATCAACTCCTTTCTCTCTCAGTTTTAAGTTGACAGGCAATGTGTCAACTTAAAAATTTATTGTTCTGTCTTATACATATATAGCCTTGTTTGACTAATAGTCCGATTCGGGCGTTTTGGTGGAGGAGACGGTGTATTTCGGCCCTCGGGTGTTGTTCATTGATGATACTGATTTTAAATGATGGATATGATGTGTTGGTGTCGAATCCGGTTAGTTGTTAGCTGTTTTAGAAATGTGCAGTACATGGATATGCAATTTAGTATTGAGATCATGTTCTGTACGACCGTCTGTCGATTCGTTGGCTCGTCTGGTGGGTTCGATGGTGTAGCTTTTCGAAAGCCAGGTAGGGCTTTTTGTCTATAGTTGTTTGTGTTATTTGTTCTTGTGTTTGTTTGTTTGTGTTGTTGCTTTGTTGATTTTGTGGTTAGATCTTTTAGGACCAATCGTCTATCGTCTTCTTAGTTCCGTTGGGTGCGGATAGTAGAATAATGGTGTAGTTTTGTTATGTGCGAATTTTATTCCATCTTGTGAGGATTTGTTTTGTTAGGTTGTAGTTTTTGTGTTTTTTGGTATGTGTGGTTTGACTCTTGAACTTAGAATTTTCCTGCTCAGTTTGGAGTAAGACATGTTCTACAACTTGTGTTAATGTTAGTTGATATCAAACTTTGTATTTTGTAATTTGACCGCGCGTCGTAACGCGGCAAAATTAATATTTATATTTTTTCTCAACTAACCCCTACTAACTAGTAGTAGTGGCGAGCAAGGGTCGATCCCACGAGGAGTGTGAATCAAATTGTGAATTTTTCGTATTAATTGAAATTATAAAAAGCGATAAATGGGGGGGTTTTGATTTAATAACTAAACTACCTAAAAATCTAATGAAATAAATAAAATCTAAACAAGAAAATAAAAATAAAAATAAATAAAATAAGAGAAAGCTTCTAGTTCACGGTTCCGTCTACACCCTTAACTGACTCGTCCAATCAATTTTGGTATCAAATCTCGCTATCTTATGAAATTACTAGCCCTAGGCAACGACACGGTCAGTTACCCGAATTTTTCCTTATTTTTAATTTATCCGCGAGACGCTCGACGATTAAACCTGACTTCTTGTACAGTCCGGAAAAACGTTTTCAAGATTTAATACAATTAGCCGCTTTACGAATTAGAAAAATAGGCTAGACTAATTAGTGAACTCAACCGCGTTCGTTCACTTAAATAGGCCGTGTTATCCCCGGTAGTTACCATCTTCCGGTTACCTCTTATGAATTAAACACAACAACAATTACGGATTGCAGGCCTAATTCAGATGTACATATGAAAAGCCTAATCTAGGTGATCAATCTAAACAAGACTAACACATCATGGTGAATTATTCAAAATAACACAAGCAATTCCAAAAAGATAACTCAATAATCAACCAAGAAAATCAATCAAGCATCATCAAGTCGTAGGGTTCGACTTCCCCGGAACTAGAAATAAAACCTAAGCTATCATAATAAATAAAAATAAATAATAGATAAAAGAGAGAGATTAATTATCTCCCTCGTGTGCGGGTGCGGTCTCCCTCCGCGATTCGTCGGGCTCTTCTCGTCTGTCCTCTGTCTGTGTGTATGTCTCTGTGGGGCTCTTTTCCCTCCGTTCTGCTGCGCGTGAAATCCTAATATGATGGCGGCTATTTTTTTAATTGCGTGGCCGCTCCAATAAATCCTCCTCCCAGTATGCTATTTTGGTGGCCCTCCAATTAATTAAAATAAGGGCATGCGTGTATCAATTCCTCTCCTAGGTGGCTTAGGTCTTACTCAATGAATTATTTGTTTCGTTGGGTCTTTTGTGTAGTCTTTTCTCAGCCCAATCTTTTCTTTATTTAACTCATGGGCCCATAATTTGAGCTTTATTTTCGCACATGGCACAAATTGGCCAAAAATTGAGCTGGTATGGGGTAGTGGCTCTGGCCGCAACAGAGTATGGGGCTCCCCCGTACTGTCTGCTTCAACATTCCTTCCATTGTTCCACGTTCATAAATACTCCAATATTCTGAAAATAAAGCATAAAAATATCAAAGCAAATAGATCCATCTAATAAATAAATAAGTCAAAAAATATAAATGTGCGAATAAATTAAATGTATAAAAATACATCACTAAATATATAAAACTTGCACATTTTTCGACCTATCATAATTAGTCTAGTTTTTTAGTTTAATAATATGCTATCATTACGGGGAAAAAAGACTTGTTTTACATAATTTAATAACGTCCATTTTTATTTGATTTATATTATAATTTAGGCCCTAAAACACAGTCCAACATTAGTGCCACAAGTAGAGGTGAGCAACAATGCGATTCGGTTAAAAATCGCATTGAACCGCAAAAACAGAACATAGCAAAAAAAAATTGAACCGCACCGCAACTTAAAGAAAAATTGAATTGATTTTGTTGAGACTAAAATAACTTAACTAAACTACGCCAAAATCATGGTTTTGCTCGGTTTTTTATTGTATCTTAATTATGCTATACATTTTGTTCAATTTTATGGGGTTCGATTGTATCTCGATTATTCTATACATTTTATTCAATTTTGTCTACATTCATGTTCAGCAGTATGTACCAGCAATTAAGCTAGATAATCTTCCATCTCACGAGATGAGGAGGTGGCAACACATATGAGAAAAGAGGAGAGAGTGCGCCTAATTGACTGGTGAAGACGCCAATGGGGCCCAGCCCGAGCCCGAGCTGGTCTGAAGACTTCATCTATCTCACCAACCTCGAATACCCCGTCATCATAAAAAAGAGGAGGATCTCACAGTAGGTCAACCTTCATCATAAAAAATAGGCGGACTATCATATTCAGTCGACCTCTTATCATCCAAGAACTCGGTGGCGGCCTATCCACGCAACTGCGTCGTGACCAAGGCAACGCGCCATTCGTCCGACACGTCTTTGTAGTCGAGGACGGTCTCAACCGTAGCCATCCAATCCAATAATTCCGACACATCTAAGTCGTCGGTGAACTTTGGAATATCAACGCGAAAAGACATCTCCCACGAACGCCCCTCGGCCAAAAAATCGTCATCTCGTGCCGGATGACCAAAAGGGTTAATCTCAGAGAGGGTATCATCGTCGTAACATTCTCTGACCCACGATGGAGGCGACCGGGTGTGGGGCGCCCTGGGTGTTCCCTGACTGCGACCCCCGTGCATCCCACCGTGCCACCCGCCACGGGTACGATTCGACCGATCGCCGTGAAAGGCGGTATTGCAAGCTAGGGTGAGGTCCTCGATCCTCGAGGTCAGATCCGCCATGTAACGGTTAGCCGTCTCGTATTGGTGCATCAGTGCGTCGATGGCGCCATCACGTCTCTGATCGGCATCGTTCCTCTTCAGAGGCATCGTGGATCATTCTGGTACCTGAATACCAACTGAAGTAGCGGAAACGTACGAAAAGGGAAACAAAAGATAAAATCTCAATACAAATACTTTTAATCCATAAACTTGACCAATTCTCCATAATGAATAAGAACCCCACAAATTTTAATTTATACTTATATTAAAAGGTATACCATTTACCAGATTTAGTATAAAAAAAAAGTCAACAACATTTATTGTATTACTATTTCCGTATTATACAATCTATATCTACACTTATATAAAAGGAGATTCTATTTACTACATTTATTATCCAGAAAAGTCAACTGCATTAAATGTCATTACTATTTTGGTATTATAATATTTTATTTAGTTAATTGATTTATTTATTTGTTTTATTTTAAAAAGGTAAGTATAATAAAAAGATTTTAATAATAGAAAAATCAAATACCAAATAAAAATATACACTTTGACTTATTTGATTATATTTGGTATTTGATTATACCAAATATATTCCTATTTAGTATATACATTAATACTTACTAAAGTATTTATTTGTTTTATTTGTCAAAGTTAAATATAGATTTGTTTATATTATCAAATCATAAAAGAAATATTAAATCCATATTGTAAAAAAAAAAAACATATAATTTTATAACAATTCTACTACACTATTTAACAATATTCCTTTTTTATTATATAATAAAATAATAAATAAATATTATATGGTGAACAACAATAAGTAAAACTGTTACTTTCTCTTATATCAAGGGATAAATTTATATGCTAAAATTAAATTTTTATTAGTATAAATGTTTTAGTGAGATAATATATTAATTATTTTACAAGCTAGCCCTAACATGCTCATATTTAATGTTTTAAAAGATGTAGAAAAAAAATTTATAATAACTCTATTGTTTTTTAGACTTAAACGTTGATTAAAAGAGGTAAAAATTCCTAATTTTTTAGACTTAAACGTTGATTAACACCATAGATTGAGAGTTTATATTTAGTAAAATTCCTAATTGTAATAAAAAAATAATTTTTGCTATATTTTAGAATATCTTTAAATTCATTATAAAAAAAAAAAGAAAAAAAACTACATTGAAAAAAGCAAATCAGTCATATATCGATTTGTTGTACTCCTCAAATCACATTCACAATTTGGCTACAAGGAAAGGAAACTCATTGATTAAAATATTATTTTGTCAGTAGTCTTAATGTACAAGAGACTTTAAGACTTCACTTGAATATTATAAAACTTTTATTGAACATTGTACAATTTTCTTGCGTATTATAAACTTTTATTGAATATTGCATCTTATAATATAATATTCTCCAAATAAATTTATCTCGTGCTTCGCACGGGTCACGTACTATATATATCCCGTACATTTTTCTTTATTCATGTATATAATTATAAACCTGGATAAATAGCCTTAAAATTGTGCACCACGTGCATCACACGGGCTCTGTACTAGTCTTGTCTAATAAGTAAAATAATTTTTTATAAACTAAATCTATTTTCTACATGTGATTTTTTTTTAAAGAGTCCCAAAAGCATTGTAGATACTCTAACTTAAGATTAATATTCAATTGGTTAATTTAACATCAACAGGCTAACATTCAAAATGAGGCTATAAAAGGTATAAAGGTCTCTAATGTGAAGGCTGACTAGTCGCATTATTTATTTTGAGAAATGTTGGCATGCCTAAGAGCATCTTCAATGCTCAACTTTCAACATTAATTAAATTTGAACACATGTCAATCAATGGATTAATGTTTAATCTACATGAATTGAACGTTAAAAGAATAGGACTTTCATTTGAATTGTTGCCTCCAATGCATCCATTCAACAACCATACAATTTGTATACGTGGATTTATTCAATTATTAATAAAATCAAAGAGTATATTAAAAAAAACCACAAATTCCAATAATTATATGCATGATGTTATTTTTTGTTGATTCAGTTAATTTTTATTTATATCATCAAATTTTATAAAATTATTATTTATTCAATAATTTCTCAGTTACAATATGTATAACCACACAATAAATATTTTTTTAATTGGTTTAAAATAAAACAACAAAATATTAAAATTGCAATAACTCAACAAACAAATATCATGAACATAATATTTTACTTTTAAGGACATTATTATTGATAAATTTTTTAAATTTTAGTTGTAACTCATCAAATAATTACACTGTATTCAAATAAATTCTTAAATGTTTTATTGGATAAATGTAAGGGTGAGATTTTTCCAAGTTTATGAAAAGCTCAAAATTTGTGTCAAATAGTTATCAAAATGATGAGTCATCATGTTAGAAATAATGTGAGAAATTAGAAAGTGAGCTTGACAATGTTAACATTAATTTTTTACACATAAGCATGAAAGGACCCATAATCTAATGCATTGAAGGATATTATTCACACACTTTCTATCTAGATTAGGTGGATAACTTTTTATCCTTTCAAAAGAATGCATTAGAGATGCTCTAATATCCACTTTTGACGACCAACTTGATTAAATAGTTTTTGAGTGTATTTATTTATTTTGTTTTTGGAGCACACGAAAATGCTATGTCATCATTCTAAACTAGTTTTGGCTCAGATCATAACGTAATACGATAACTAATCATTATTAGTCCCATTGAAATGACAATTATTCGGTTTGATGTTTTGATATTGTATGCATTGGCTAACTTGTTA
Source organism: Striga asiatica (assembly GCA_008636005.1). Classification (NCBI taxonomy): domain Eukaryota; kingdom Viridiplantae; phylum Streptophyta; class Magnoliopsida; order Lamiales; family Orobanchaceae; genus Striga; species Striga asiatica. The sequence continues at coordinate 1,492,048 of BKCP01012181.1, read as the reverse complement.
ATCACACAAATGTGACATTGATTGAATATTGAATCATCTCTTAAGTAATTTTACAAGTTATAACTCGATGTATCCTATGATAATGAGAAATCATGCAGTTTATTAAAAAACACTTCTCAAATGGTTTTAAATTGATTTATGTTTCGTCTCAAATTAAGAATAACATTATAAAAAAACTAAATTTTGAAAATGCTCATTCTATTCTAAATAAGTAAAAGATATGAATACTTTCAAAAAAGTTCATTTGCAGAATCCGATTAAGAAATAGAGAAAATGATTCTAAACAAGCACATAATATATTATTATAATAATAATAATAATAATAAATAAGCTATTAACATTAATCTAACAGCAAAAAAATGGGCCAATCCAATCCCTAGCCTCCAAAAGTTGCATTAGCTATGCATGCACAAGCACGCTAAATATGGCTCATTTAGATTTTAGACAGCAAATAAGCAGTAATTGATAAATCGAGGAAAAACAAAAAATGGGGAAAGCGATTCGATTTTTCGAGCTCAACAACGGCGCCAAAATCCCCTCCGTCGGGCTCGGCACGTGGAGGGCGGCTGACAACGTCGTCGGCGACGCCATCACCGCCGCGATTGAGGTGATTCTCGAATCTGGCATTTTTTTAGCTCGGAGATTTCTCGAAGGAAATGGCATTTTATTTATGCATCTTTTTAATTTTCGTTCTTCCAGTCTGTGTTTGAGTCCATTGATATGTTTGATCTAGTCGCGATTTTCGCAGATTTAGCTACAGCTACGAGTAATTTGTGATTAAATTGGCTATGGCGGTGAATTTTGAGTGATTGTATGTTTGTATTGTAAAATTTGTGTTTCAGGCTGGATATCGGCATATCGATTGCGCCCAAAGATATGGCAATGAGAAGGAGGTACAGTCTCTGCAAAAATTCCTAAAGTTTCATGGCTTAAAATTGAAAACTGAAAATCTCTCAGTGAGAGAGTTTGCCCTAGAAATGATTTTAGGGACAATGGAAAATTTGGGACTGTTTTCAATTAGATGGGTTAATTGCCGGAAAAATCACGACATTTGCACGCAAATGAGGCGCTTTGACAATTTGAGATTTGCAGATTGGTGTTGCCCTGAAGAAGTTGTTTGATGATGGGGTTGTGAAGCGTGAGGATCTATGGATCACTTCTAAGCTCTGGTTTGTAAAGCAATGTTAATAATCGAATTCCACACTTTAAATTTCGCTATAAGCTAGTAACTTATGGATTAAAATTGTGCAGGAATTCAGACCATGCTCCGGAAGATGTACCTCTGGCTTTAACCAGAACACTGAATGACTTGCAGCTCGACTATATCGATCTTTATCTAGTACGTGTGTGATACTCGAGTTTTCCTTTTCCCAGTTGGAATTCAAGATGTATTATTATAATTATTGTTTTAATTTACTCATTTTCATATTGTCAAGATGCACTGGCCGGTGAGCATGAGAAAAGGTTCTGTCACGTTCGAACCACAAAATCTGACTAAAGTGGATGTGCCGAGCACGTGGAAAGCAATGGAAGCACTTTGTGATGCTGGAAAAGCTCGGACTATAGGCGTGAGTAACTTCTCGTGCAAGAAATTAGCCAGTTTATTGGATACGGCACGTATACCTCCGGCCGTCAACCAAGTCGAGTGTCACCTTTCATGGCAACAGCCGAAGCTGCATGACTTCTGTAAATCCAAAGGAATCCATCTCTCGGTTAGTTTCGAACCAATTCTAACACATTAGACCGCCTGACAATAGACTCATATATGCTTACATATAAGCTAGCTTATAGCTTATTTGGTTAGCTTATAAGCTTCATATATATTTAAATGAGTTTCGTTTGGCAGGAGGAGCTTTTCTAAAAAGCTCGAGCTTATCTTGTAAATTTCTTTGGATAGCTTTTCAAATAAGCCCGTTGAAATTTTTATTTTAGCTAGCTTATTAGCTAAGTTTACCAAACACTGTTATCATATATGATAACTTTTCAGCTATAAGTCATAAGCTATAAGCTAAAAAATTACTGATAAGCTATAAGCTATAGCTAGCTTATCAGCTATCAGCTAGTTTTACTAAACATAGCTTAAGAGTTAAGATATACTCACAAGTCACTAGTTAATCCAGTTATTACCCTTTCCTTTTTTTATTACAGGGATATTCACCACTGGGCTCCTCTGGAAAAAGTGGCCTAAAGCATGAAGTGCTTAAAAACCCGACTGTGAATACGGTTGCCGATAAATTGGGAAAAACCCCAGCACAAGTTGCTCTGCGATGGGGACTGCAGTCGGGCCACAGTGTTCTCCCGAAGAGCACTAATGAGAAGAGGATTAAAGAGAATCTTGATGTGTTTGATTGGTCCATTCCCGAGGATGTGTGTGCCCATCTTTCTGAAATCGAGCAGGTAATTGATAAGAGTTTTAACCGTCAAATAACACACACACTTGATCGGACGGTTAAAATCCATGTAAGTGTACTTGACAATATTTTGCAAGGTGGGGCAATAGAATATTTAAAGAATCTTGATGAGACTTGTCAATTGTCGTGGTCCTGTGAAAAAAGCTTGTGATGAATGTTGCTTAGCTACACATACTAACAAAAAATTCCTCCTTTAGTGAGAAAACATAAACTTATGATTATAAGATTATAACTATTTGAAGTGATGAATTGTGGGATGTAATAATAATGTGCAGGTGAGGCTTATAACAGGGTCTTCGTTTGTGCATGAAACTTTTGGGTCCTACAAGACCATAGAAGAGCTGTGGGATGGTGAAATCTGAAGACAAATAATTTTTTATTTTTATTTTTTTTAATTCAGATTTGGATTTTCTCTTTAATAAATCCGTTGTAATTGCTAGCCCATAAGATCTTAGGCCATTGTAGCAAATTGCTGATGAGGAGAAGCATTTCTTTTTATTTTTTGGATATGCATATTATTTGCCTATACCTACAAATAGTTGTTTCTTGGTATTCAGTTGATTTGCCTGATTGGAAAGTAAATGGGTTTATTGTGTTATTCTTGGGATATTATAACTAAAACCAAAATTAGATTCTGAAATGTTATTGAATTTTATCAAGCTCTAATCTACATATGTGCATCCATGGTTTCCAACTTTCCACACACACACACACATATATATATATTGCATTAAAGTGATTAAACTAAATCATTGAACTTAAAATTATTACAATAAACAATGAGACATACTATCAATCACAACATACGCTGATTATTTCGTTATAAATTTCTCCCAATCATCCGTGCGCAAGAAACATTTTCAATTCTAACATAACGTTTAAATACTTTGATTGTACTTAGATTTTTATTAGGATGCACATCACAAATAGCCGGTTTAGATGCGGGCCCGGAGCCCGCTATTCCGCTATTCGTACTCAACATAACTGTCATTTGGACTGTATCGGCTCATATGTCCATGAACATGACACAAAATATACAGATTATTGCGGAGCGTAATTAATGGCCATAAGCACTGGAGGAGCGTTTTGTCTCTGTTACATCACTTTTTTCATTGACCATAATAGGTTAAGTTACAAGTTACAACCTTATATAAGGCATAATAAAAGTAACAAAAAGATAAGAAAACAAAAATATTAACTGTCGGTCATAAACTTACCTGTCTACGCAACTGTGATTTCTTTGCATAACTCAATCTCTCATTGCTCCTTATGTTTCCCGTATGTTGGTTTTATAAGTAAGCTAGTTTGGTTATTCTTTGTCAGGCTTCATCATTTATATGCAGGAATTCTAGACCCTGATATTAACGACGAAGCGCGTAAAATGCCATTGAATTTGCAGCTTCAGAAATTTTTTGCTCAAACTTTCAAAGTTTCCTTTCCATTTTCTTGAATTTTTTTTAAATTGGTTTCAGGTTCATAATTTCGAGGAAATATTCTGTCATTTTTCATTTTTCGCCCTTACTCTGTCTCATGAAGTTTCCACTTTCTGCCTGTTTTTCCTTCAAAATTCAAATACTGAAAAGAAAAAGAACAGAAAAAAAGGAGCAAAAATAAATGTAAATTAAAATGTCTGAGCCCGGGTTCGAACCGGGGACCTCTAGTGTGTGAGACTAGCGTGATAACCGACTACACCACCCAGACCACAAATCTTTTATGATATTGGTTGCCATAAAATTTTATCTTTCTGTGAAGTCTACTTTAGAATTGATCGTATTTTGCATCTACTTCTAGTTCTACTCAATCATAAAATAAAATATATATTTACGTAAAATATGAAGTTATCCCCTCAATTTTTTTCAATTTGTCACCTTTCCAAAAAAAATAAAATAAAAAATATAATCCTATTAGTCTATTTATATTAATCTTCATGTTTTTGTTACTCCCCAAATACAGTAGGCCAATACCAACTGATAAAGGACTCAAATAGTTTCTTTTAAACAAAAAGATCAGTAGAGATAGAAAGCTCCGGTATTTGTCGCCCACCAATCAGATGCGTCCACGTCCCAACTCCGTCGCCGTTTTTCGCCGCGCCGCCGCCGTCAGCACGGAGCTTCGCGCACCTCCCTCACCCCACACACACTCTCCCTAATCAAAACCAAAACCCCCCAATTACTCTCTGAAATTGGTTAAAATCACCACCATTAAAACAAAATCAAATCCAAAACCCATCCACTAATATCGAGAGAGGAGCCAAAAATTAACCGACGGCACCGAAAAGTTCGCGTTTTTTTTTTCTTCATCTCGTGAGCTTGGGCAGAGGTCTTTTCTGTAACTGAAGCGTTTTTCGTTTTTGGGCAATGGCTCAATCGATGAGGAGGTATCAAATGGTGGGGGATTATGTGATGGGTAAAGCCGATAGGCGCGGGCTCGTTCTCCACGGTGTGGCATGCGCGCCACCGCGTGAACGGCACCGAGGTCGCGATCAAGGAGATCGTCACCTCGCGGTTGAACCCCAAATTGCAGGAAAGCCTCAAGTCGGAGATTTTCATCCTTAAGAGGATCGATCACCCAAATATTATCCAATTGCACGACATGGTCGAAGTGCGCTGCTGCTTTTCTGGCTCGAAATTCTCTCTCTTGCTTGTTTATTTGTCCTCTTTAAGTATGAATATTCGATACATGGTAGAAAGGGCTGTTCTTTTGTTCTGAAATTTTCGGTTTTGGTTTCTCTTTCTGGTGCTTGTTGTTGGAGATTGACGGTGGAGTTGATGGTATGATGTTTTGCGCTGTTTGCCTCTGTGTTTGTGTTTTTGAGAATAATGCAGAGCTATATGAGTTGTTTTCGATGGAGTTTGGCCGAAGTTGATGTAAGGTTTGGATTTCAATTGCTTCAAATGGGTTCCTTTCACTTTGACATTTACAGTTGGGATGCAATGTAGCTTCTGAGAACTTAAAATCTATTAACAAAAATTTTTATGTTTTCTACAATTGTTAAATTTCTAGAAACAGAGCTCGTGCAATCAACTAAAAGTTCAATCCTCCTGGTAAAATAGCTTGGTGAGCTAATCAAGCTTAAAAGTTAATATCTTTAGTGAAAAGGTGTTTTTTTTTTCTTCCTTTATTTTGTATGTGTAAAATGTCTGTAGTGTATGTTTTTGTCTGTGAGTTATCAGATATGTGTACTGGTTTTCTTTTGTGTGTGTGTGTGTGTGGGAAAACCATGATTAATATAGTAATGATTTTCGGCTTTTCACTGAATTGGTGGATTTGTGGGCAATTACAGCTTCAGAAATTTCTTACTTGACCGAGTATGATAGAAGTGATGTGCTTAGATTTCCACCATGTTTATCAGTATGATGTGTTCAATGCATGTATATAAACAAATAAAAAAAAAAATAGTGATGAAAACCTCATTACATGTCCGTAATTATAGATATATTTCTTTTTGGAGATTAAAAGATTGTAGGACAAGAGTTACACGACTGAAAACAAGTTTTTTTGTGTTATTAGGAATCTGGAAAGATATACATTATATTGGAGTATTGCAAAGGGGGTGAACTTTCCATTTATATTCAACGACACCAAGGGAAAATCCTTGAGGAATCTGCAAAACATTTTATGCAGCAATTAGGTATCCACTCAATCTTCTTTCTATTTGCTATTGTGTTCTGTTCTGTTTCACTTCTGGGATATAAGGGGTTCCTTTAATTCAAATGATGCAGCGGAGGGTCTAAAAGTTCTTCGTGAAAACAATCTTATACATCGGGATTTAAAGCCTCAGGTTTGCCTTGAAAACAAATTTTTCATTTTTTTTATTTGTGTAGTCTGTTTGTTGTGCCATCTGGATAATGAAATTTTTAAACTTAGAAACAGCTCGTGTTAGATGTCTTTGCAAGGAAGAGCACCACTTGATAATTTTTTTAGTGCATTGTTCATGAAAATCAGTTTTCCCTAAAATTTTGTATCAGAAAGTGATAATTATGAACTGAAGTTTCGCATTTGCTCGTCTATTTTCCTTCAACAGAATCTCCTCCTTGCCACAGACGATCACAATAGTGTCTTGAAGATTGCCGATTTCGGTTTTGCCAGGTACATTATAATCCTGAGTTTTTTTGCATAAGGAATGTGTGTGGAATTTAATATTAACATTTTAAGAGAGAAAGCTTTACGGTTTGCATTTCAGTTTTTCACTTATCATCATTCTGCTAGATCTTTACAACCGAGAGGCCTTGCAGAGACCTTATGTGGGTCGCCTCTTTACATGGCTCCAGAAATAATGCAGCTCCAAAAATATGATGCTAAGGTGAGAATTGAGATTATTAACCTTTACGCAATCGAGCAGAACACCCAAATTCAAGTTGTGTATTAAAATTTTTAGCCTATGTAATGCATAGGCAGATCTCTGGAGTGTCGGGGCCATTCTATTCCAACTTGTGATTGGAAAAACTCCATTTACTGGAAATAACCAAATAGAGGTATTTTTATTTGTTCTACTTCTTGCTTCAAAAACTTACTCTTTTATATATTTTATTGATCTTTGTGACGAGTCATGCCTGGGATTGCCGTTTTACAGCTTCTCCAGAACATTATAAAATCGACTGAATTGCAATTCCCACGAAAGGCAGTTGATTTGAACCCTCTATGCAAGGATTTATGTAGGAAATTGTTGCGTCGTAATCCAGGTAAATTTGTCGTAAATTTGTTTTTTAACTCGAAAATGCTACAAATATCAACATCGTGAATTTATCAGTCTAATAACATTATTTCTATTGCTTGTCAAACAGTGGAGAGGTTGACATTTGAAGAATTTTTTAACCATCCGTATCTATCACAAAAAAAACAGCCTGATGAATTCCTCAGGTACATATATCAGATGAACAAATACATGTTAAGACATTATTTTGGTAAAAGTATTAGTTAGCCCCTTCGAGTACATGGGATTTTTTGAGTTACTTACTCGTTTTTTACAGAAATAGCCGGCCACACAGAATTTCAGATGGATTCTCTCGTTCAACGAAGAAAACTGAACAAAATTCACAAGAAGATTGCTTCCCATTCAGTCTTGACGATGATTCAAGTGGCCCAGATAGCAGTCCTTCTTACCAAAAGGGCCCCACCATGAAATCATTCAAAGGTATAAACTTTTGTTTATATTCTTTAATTTCTCATTCAGCATTGTGGATTTTTTATTTTTATTTTGTATTTTTTTTATTTTGTTTTTTTTTTCCCTTCTAATTGGAATATATGTATTGACTTTTTCAGTTACGGACTCGCTAGAGTCAATCGACCAAGATTACGTAATTGTGACCAGTCCATCTAAAACTTGCAGCAAACCTCTCTGGAATAATGTGGGCCCCACAAGTGCTCCAGTGCCGATTTCACAAAGGTCAATAGATGTAATAACAGACGGTTTAGATCAACCGTCTACCGATCACATGACACGGATCGGTTCCTTACGGCAGTATGCAGACATTATTACCGAACTAGTTAACGACAAGGTAAAGTAAAAACTTTCAGTTAAAATTGATTAACGAAGATTTGAGTCTATGAACGCATTATAAAGAGAGAATCGAATTTAATCGTTTGCTTCTAATTTTTTTACATGTTTTCTAGATTGAAGGAAAGAAAGAGCTCGAAGCCTTTTCGATTCAGCTTGTGATTCTAGCTATATGGAAGCAAACTTTGCATATCTGTCATACTCATGCAACTTCAGCTGTGGAAAAAAATAGTCCCAGCCGAGAGACTACCGATATTATTCAAAAAAAGTCCTCCGATTTGAGTAAATCACAAGAGCCACTCAATATCTGTTCACAGATAGAAGGCCGATTTCTTCGTGAAGTCGAGCGTGCTGAGGAACTCGCAAAACTAGTGGAGCCTGGTATGAGATGACATATTTTATTCCCCTTTTTATACCGTATATATTACAGATCGGTTAGCGTATTTTTGTATATTATGCAATTATTTATTTATTTATTTATTCTTTTTTCAAGGAAATGCCGAGATGCCAGATGCAATGGAATTGTTATATCAGTCTGCCCTTGCATTGGGCAGACATGGAGCGGTAAATATTACATTTTCCCGTTTCGATTTTTCTTTTTCTTTTTTTGTTCTAAAGATAATTGTGATGGGTTTTTGCAGGTGGATGAATTAATGGATGATATCGAGAGTGCGATTGTCTTCTACTCGAAAGCAGCGCATTTGTTTATGTTTCTACTGATCGAAGCACCTTGCCTCATTTTCAATCCTCCATTTTCATTGACCAATTCGGACCGTGATCGAATAAAAAATTACATCCATGTCCTCAACAACCGGCAAAGCTTTTCCCGGTCTCAGAGAATGTCTGTTCTGAATATTGGGGAATCCGATGTAACAACACATAAACCGGTTTGAAGCACGACTTTCATTCTGTCATTTTTTTTTTTATTTTTAAATTTCTATAATTTGTTCATAGCTGCATGTATATAGTTAGTTTGAACTGTTTGTTACTTTTATTGGTGGTACAATGCAAATTAGTCAAACACAGGTCACCAAAAACTCTGCAGATGCTCTTCTGCAGATTTTTCCTTGGTTGTTCCAACTTCCAACACCAACTTTTTCGTTTTTTCTCTTATAACCATATCCCTATCTTCCAACAAAACAAAAAACGGGTATTGGTTTTTTTTCTTCAAAATCGAACCCGAAAATAATGGCGAGATGTTTCGAACCGCCAAGCGCAAGCCCAGAAGATGACTCGATTGTTCTCTTCTCAACACTCGACTCCCCAATACAACACCGCGAGAAAAACCGAAAGCCTTATTACAACCTAATCGTAACAAACTTATCCTACACCATCCGAAAATCCGAACAACCCTTTTCGAACCTCATTTTCCGAGTGGTAAAAAAGGAGGAAAAACCTATCGAAATTCTCAAATCAGTCTCTTTCACTGCACGAGCCTCCGAGATTCTGGCGGTCGTGGGCCCGAGTGGCACCGGTAAGTCTTCCCTCTTAAAAATTGTTTCCGGAAGGATCCAAGACAAATACTTCGACCCGAAGTGTATCAAACTCAACGAAAACCCATTAACGAGCCAAGCCGAGATGAGGAAATTATGCGGGTTCGTAGCTCAAGATGATACCCTATTCCCTCGACTCACGGTCAAAGAGACGCTAATGTTTAGCGCCAAGTTTAGATTGAAAGAGATAACCTCTCGAGAAAGAGAAACTCGGGTCGATAGCCTAATGCAAGAGCTCGGCCTCGAGCATGTAGCGGAGAGTTATGTCGGAGATGAAGAAAATCGAGGAATTTCGGGCGGAGAGAGAAAACGAGTGTCGATTGGGGTCGATGTGATAAACGACCCTCCGATTCTTCTCCTCGACGAGCCGACTTCTGGGCTCGACTCTCGTTCGGCTTTTCGAGTCGTCGAGCTTCTCTCCTCCATGGCAAGGGCTAAGCAGAGAACTATCGTTTTCTCCATTCACCAACCAAGTTACCGAATTCTTCACCACATATCGAACTTCTTGATCCTCTCTCACGGCTCGGTAGCTCACCATGGCTCACTCGAGTCGCTCGAGCGAGCCATCACGGGACTCGGGCTTAAAATCCCGTCTCGATTAAACCCGTTGGAATTCTCGATGGAAATCATATCCACTCTCAACGAGTCGTATTCGAAAAACAACCACCTCCCGGAAGAAAACTCGTATCTTTCGTATTTAGCAATTCAAGTCGGACCCGACCAATTTCTTCCGAGAGCTTATGAAATATCGGTGCTCTGCGTACGGTTTTGGAAGATCATTTACCGAACGAAGCAACTTCTACTCGCCCGAACAATGCAAGCCATAGTCGGGGGTTTTGGTTTAGCGAGCGTATATGTGAAAGTGAGAAAAGACGAAGGTGGGGTTGCGGAAAGACTCGGCCTTTTCGCCTTCACTCTGAGCTTCCTTCTTTCCTCAACGGTCGAGGCCTTGCCGATTTACCTCCAAGAACGACACGTCTTGATGAAAGAAGCTTCTAGAAGTTCTTACAGAGTTTCATCGTACGTGATCGCCAACACTTTAATATTCTTCCCGTTTTTGTTCGTGATCGCGATTCTTTTCTCCGTCCCATTATATTGGATCGTGGGATTAAACCCTTCTCTCTCTGCTTTCGCTTTTTTCACGCTCGTCATTTGGCTTATAGTGTTGATGGCGAGCTCGTTGGTGCTTTTTCTAAGCGTTATATCGCCCGATTTCATAACCGGGAATTCTTTAATCTGCACGGTTCTTGGCTCGTTTTTTCTCTTCTCGGGTTATTTCATACCGCGCGAGGCGATTCCAAAGTACTGGCTCTTCATGTACTATGTTTCGATTTATCGGTACCCTTTGGATTGTCTGGTTATTAACGAATATTGGAGCGAAAGGGAAGAGTGTTTTTCGAGAAGAGACGATATTCGGACGGAATGTGTGCTGACGGGGCGGGACGTGTTGAGGAACAGAGGATTCGAACACGACACGAGATGGTTTAATGTCGGGATTATGTTGGTGTTTTTCGTGTTTTATCGGCTGCTTGCTTGGATTGTTCTCGTGAGAAAAGTTTCGAAAACTACGTTGTGATGAGTTGTGAGGATTCTCTCGCTTTGATCAATGTAAAACTACTTTTAGTACTTAAAAAGCAGTGATCTTGCTTGCTAAAATCATGTGATAATTTTGCATTCTACTTGAAAGAAATACGAATCATTATTAGACATATCAATGATCAAACACATGTGATTGCAAAATAAAATGTCACTTTGGTGTTAGCTGGAAAAATGAAATTATTGAAATGAAATGTCACATTTGAATTTTGATTGCAAAAAATATCGTCCCATGGACAAATTATTTGGGGCCCTTTTTGTCCATTTGAAAAATTGATGTGTGGAGGTGGCATGACCATTTTCTGTAGATAAAAATATTGTATTACTTTTTAATTATTTATTTATAGATTAAAAATTTAAAATCCATGGTAGTCACATGTTAATTAGTGGTAACATAACAATTACATTTTTGTTTGCATAATACGACTTACAGTTAAAGTCATCACACAAGAATTTGTAGTAATGTTTTAAAGTGTCTTGTAAATTTTAATTGGGTCCCTTCACAAATTCAAAATCTCACCATGACAATTACACCTTAATTTCCACAAATTTGATAGTTTTGGTTAAAATTTAAAACTTAAGAGACCCTTTAAGTTTTAGCTTAATTGTATTATGGTGATTGCACATTTCGTTTAATTTATGGTTTTCACCATAATTGATTTCGTACAAATATTATTTAAAAGTAATTAAAAAGACAATTTGGTTTTATATTCTAGAAGTTGATTTTCAGCTAATATCTTTTTACAATGAAATATTGGACAAGTTTGTTTATTAGTGGATTGATACTAAATTATCAGATTGAATTTCAAGGTTTCGCCAATCAAATTCGTTAGTTAATTTGTTTGCTAATGAATTTATTTGATTAGATTTTTAGATAAGAAATGGCTAATTCTAAAAATCTCAAAAGAACATTATTTTTGAAAGAGATAATTTTACAAAAGCAATACGCTATTCGCTTACCATGTGCTTATTTGACAAATGCTAATTAAATACTAATACAATCAACTATTCACAAATACAGTCATCTATCGTTATTTCAAACAATGGTCTTATTTATAAAAAATATATTGAACTCGTTTTGAAGAGTGTATTTTTGTTCACTAAATTTCATAAAAAAAATGATCATTGGATAAAAATAAAAAATGAAAAATAACCATTTT
>BKCP01012181.1:1435308-1466134 GCA_008636005.1 Striga asiatica | reverse complement strand
AAAAATTGATAAAGAAAAGCAATTACCTTTGGTTGTCTGTGTTTAAAAAAATGGGTCTTTAATGTTTTTTTTTTTGAGTTTGAATTTGATGAGATCTAGATTCTTGAGTGGTAGGGCTACAGCTTCTTTTAGTACTGCAATTTATTAAAAAGCTTGAAGCTTTGAATGTAGAATATATGCACTAGGATTAATTGGTCCGGATTGTCTGGCAATTCAAGTGTGAGTTCTGAGTTTAGTTTGTATCTTTGCGTAAAGTTATGCATTTTTTGGGAGAATCAGTTGAAAAAGGTTTATTCTGCAGATAATGTGTGCAGTTAGCATTTAATTATGTAGTCCACAGCTGAAAAATGTATTTAGTAATGGGTTTGTTATTCTTTCTTTTCTCTTTTCATGTTTTAAGTGGGAGAATGTGATTCTTTGTGTTCCCACTACTTAGTAAACTTGGTGAATATGTTAAGGTTGCGGTTTATGACTTGCAAAGTTCGAGCTAGCAAACTGAATAATTTAAATTGAGTTCAGTAAACATGGTTTAGTATATGTTGTACTCAACAATGTCATGAATGCTAGCTCATAACAACTCTATTTCATAGTTATGTTGGCTCATTTAATTATTTTTGGTATTATATAAGATGCTAGTACTTTTTAAAGTAGCTAGGTTTTTCTAGTGATTTGCCTTCCATTTAATTGGCATGCTTGGTGCTTTTAGTGAGCTTGCATAAATCTACAAATGCTGAAAAAAATTATCAATGGTAGTATAATTAATATAGTATCTACTCTTTTGACTATATGCTTCATTTCAAATTATTCTTGGGTCGAACGAGGTTCTTTCACGTACAATGTCTAAATGCATCATAGTATTGGGTGTCGATCGATCATTTCTTGCCAAATTTCAAAACTTCGGAAGGTTTGCGAATGGAGGCAATGAAATTTATCAGCAATTTTCTTCGAGAGTTTAGATTCTATAGGAAGTATGTTTACCTTAGCATGGTATTCATCCACTCGGTTTATCTGCCTAAATAAAAAAAGATATTCACTTGCCCGACTCGATATTCGATATAGATAGTCGTTTTTTGTTAAGTAGCTGCATAAAAACATACATATTCATTGATGTTTTGCATCCTAAAATTTCAATTCAAGTGAAGTTATTCTCATTTCTTGGTTCATTCACGTTTTCTCCTTTTTTTCTCCAAGGTTTATAAGAGATATAAGCAATATTACCAACAAATGCAAGCTGCTGTAGCAGCATTCGAATCGGTTGCCGGTTTAAGCAGCGCAGCACCTTTTGCTAACCTGTCCTTAAAAGCAATGTCCAAACACTTCACATATCTAAAAAACGCCATAACCGACCAGCTGTCGAAATCTCACAGCTCTGATCGAGATGAAAGTACTCAAAGGCTCGAAAATTCAGGAAAAAGTAGTGCTTACTGCACGAGACCGTTTCACGGTGGTGCCGGATTTGTGGACCCGCCGCCGCCCGTGTGGCGCCCACAGAGAGGTCTTCCGGAACATGCTGTCACAGTCCTCCGAGCTTGGTTGTTCGAACATTTTTTACATCCGTAAGTAAGCTTTTTTTTATTTAATCATTATGACCTTGTAAATAATTGTTTGTAGTTCGAGATAATGACTGATGATGGTGAAAACTAATCAATGCAGTTACCCGACCGATACTGACAAGCTAATGCTGGCAAAACAGACGGGTTTGTCTAGGAATCAGGTAAACTCGACTTCTGGAAAATCGAACGAAAAGATAAATTACGAAATCTTTCATAATTATCCTTGATTAGATGGTAAAAAGTTTGAAGCTTTTTAGTTACTGATATATGTCACATTAAGGTTTGCAAGTTTATTAACGAAAAAATCCACATGCTGAGGGCAAAATTTGTGCATTGCATTCAAACAATAATAATATGGAGGTGTTTGCAGTTTAGAACATCGTTTCTTAAGCCATTTTCAAGTTCGCGCTTCCACCGTTGTTGCTAGGGCTACAAACAAATTGAGCGGCTCGAGCTCGAGTTTGATGGAACTCGAGCTGAGCTCGAGTGGTCGAGCATGTGATCGAGTTGATCTCGAACATAGGTTTTGGAAGGTCGAGCCACTCGCGAGATATATAGTGAATTATTAAGATACCCCTTATATATAAAGATTACAATATTTTATATATGTACTTATTGGTAATTTTACTTGAAATTCGACTCGAACTCGAGCTGAGCTCGAGCAATTTGTCGAGCATTTTGATTTCCATCGATCTCGAGCCGAGCTCAAGCGATTATCATCTTTTATCGAGTCGATCTCGAGCAGGTAAAAAAAACAATCTTGCTCGATAAGGCCAGTGCTGGACTCGGCTCGGCTCGTTTGCAGCTTTGCAATGATTTTTTTTACCCTATCTTTGTATTATACTTGCAAGAGTCGTTATCGACAAAAATTGCTCTAACTTTTAGAAACACAAAATAAAACCCTTCATTTTTCGTTTTTTTGCGTTACATTTACCTCTCAAAAAACATTTCAAATGTTCAAATTCACATTCATACAAGCCCAATAGTTGGCCTCTTGAGACTTCAACACCGAACGAACATTGAGTCCGTTTCTTCTTTCCTTGTAATGTCGAAAAACGAGTCATCACAACATTCATTACAATTAGGTTAACTTCAAGGGTACTTAACAACTCTACATGACTTCTCAAATTAAAACCAGGTCTCGAATTGGTTCATAAACGCAAGAGTAAGGCTGTGGAAACCGATGGTAGAGGAGATTCACACGCTCGAGACACGTCAGCAGGGCCAAAACTCCTCTTCATCAAAATCCGAACAATCTCCAAACAAAAGCAATAATGAGCACACGCCCACGACCCGCCCGATTGAATTCGACAGCCCATACCCACCCGGATTCCCCTCCAAACGAACCCGAGAAGACCCGACCAACAACACTCCACGACAAAAGAACCACGGGCCCGTCATATTGCCTTACGACAGCTTTATGCCGAATAATAACAACATTAACAACAATCATAATAATCACTTGCATGCTGGCATGGGCAGTGGTGGGGTCTCTTTAACTTTGGGCCTTCACCAGAATGGGCTGGGCCTGCCGGACTCGTATCCGATAAATGCAGCCCGACGGTTTGGGCTGGACTTGCAGCCAGGGGAGGAGTACGTGGCCCACAATCGGCAGTTTGGGAGGGAGGTCTTGGATGGGCAGCAGCAGATCGTGCATGATTTTGTTGGCTGAAAAATAAGGAAATGATTTGTCTTTTATTCTATATTTTTTTTTTTTTTGGTCCCTAGAAGGAATTCTCCATGTGCAATTAACTGTTGTTTCCAAATTATTCATAGTATTGTATAAATTTTATATAACTTGCACTGCTAGTGACTATAGTGCAATCAATGAAAATAGGATTTGGTGTTTAGATATTGTGAGGGGGAAGTTTTTTATTTGCTTAAGACGGCTTTTTCACGGTGATGGGATTATATAACATATTAACATTCACCATTTTTTAAGCAAAGTAAACACTTGTTTACCATTTTATTCTCTTCAGAATTTCTCATCGGTGAACAAATTAAGATTTCGATCACTCGTAACCACAGTTACCTATTTATTATTTGAATATGAATTTGAAAATTTTGAATTTCTCATTGAACAGATTAAGATGTGTCCATCAACAGTATCTCAAGATTTTGTGAGATTTTTGACCGCATACCCAACTAGTGAATATATTAACTCGTACCCGCATGTGCATTACATGTTATTTTCTTATGAGATAGCACTCAATTTATTGCAAATTGCCTTACATCTAGTCTTCCTCACAAAGCTAGGATGCAAAATCATACCAATCTCAAATCAACAATCCTATCTTTAACCCTAGTACAAGTCTACAACATTCAAAATAGTAAACAACATTGTATCAAAACAACAAAATACCAAAAAGAACTCCACACACACATAGACAAAGGCACATATCTAAGCCAATGTTTCAACACAATCTTCCCCCTCATAACAATCGGCAACCGCGTTCCTCGTCGACCTCCTCACGTTCTTGTACGTGTATCGGCTAGCAAGGACCGCGAAAACGCAAACATCCAAAGCCGTGATCCCGGCCAACAACCAATAAAAACAGTCGAGCTGACTACTATTCAAATCCTTTCCGAACCAACTCTTCCCACCAATTCTCGTCACACGGTCTACCACCGTTATCAAAAGACTGCTCGCGAAACTCGCGGCCCCAAGCATGCAAAAGTACAACGCGACCCCCAAGCTCCTCATCGAGTCGGGCAATTCGCCGTAGCAAAATTCTTGAAGCCCGACGAACGCAAACGCATCCCCTATCCCGATTAGCAAAAATTGTGGTGCTAGCCAGAAAATGCTCATCGAGGTTGACCCGCGGGCCGTGTCCCGTTGGACCAAGTCAAGCCGCCGCCGCTCGACGGCGGCCGCCACCGACATGGTGAGGATGCATACGGCCATGCCGATGCCGATCCTCCGGAGGATGGTTATGCCCCTCTCGTGGCCCGTGATTTTCCGAGCGAAGGGCTCAAGGGCGTAATCGTAAATTGTGATCATGGCAATCATGCCGACCGAGGATAAGGCGTACATTGAGGCGGGCGGGATGGAGAAGTTGTGTCGACCGAGCGTGCGGTCGAGCGTCAACCCTTGCTTGATGAAGAACGTGGTCGCCTGCACTAGGCTTGTGGCGAAGGGTACGGTTGTCATCCAAATGGGGATCACGTTGAGGACGAGCTTTAGCTCCTCGACTTGAGTCACGGTCGCTAGTCTCCACGGGTTTGGCTCGTCGGGCGGGCTTTGTTGTCCGTTCTCGATGATTGCAGCTTTGTCGAGAAACCTTTCGGACAAAGAAAAATAAACACGATTAAACGACCGTTTGCTTGAGTGTAAGCGATTCGACTCTCTACACATGCCATTTTTTTTAACCGAAAAAACAGAATTCGATCCGCTGATCTACACACAAACACACTACTGACACGGGTAGGTTCGAATTTTTCCTTTCTATGAAATAAAAAAATATAACTACGAATAATCGGAACAAAAGTAAAAATAAGAAATTAAAAAAAAAATGAAAAAATCAAACTTGAGTCGATCCGTGCGGACAAGGAGCCTCCCCCGAGCCGCCTTGTCCCCCATCGGAACCTCGTAAAGCCCATCACTCCCCGACGGCCATGGAAGCTTCCTCTTGACAAAAGCGGCGACAAGCACACGAGCTAGCGGCGTGAATGGGCTACCCGCGGGCTTTTGGAAGCGGTAGAGCGGCCGACCAGCCCAAAATAGCACCACCGAAAAGCCCATGACGGAGATGAAAACGACATCGGCCGCGGCCCAACTAACGTGGTCCTGCACATAGGCGATCACGGTCGACGAAAATATTAACGCGGCACACAATGCAGAGTTCCACCAGTTGAAGAAGGACATCTTCTTCTTGCGCTCCTCCGGGTGGTCGTCGTCAAATTGGTCGGCACCGAAGCTCTCGAGGGTCGGCTTGTGGCTGCCACTTGCTATCGCGATTAGGTAAATCGCGAGGAAGAAGAACGTCGCGTGGATTTTCCGAGCCTCGGGACAGGTGTCGCCAGCACAGGGCTTCAGGGCAGGGGCCACACTTGTCATGGTCAGCAAGAGCAACCCCTGTTTGTACACACCAAACATAAATCAAGAAAGTTAGAGAAATGACAAAAAAAGGAGGCTTATTTTACGGTTGTTAATGAACCGAACGTTGGGGAACAAAAACTCGTTCGTTTGGTGTAAAACGAGTCGAGTTCGAGCAGAAAATTAGGTTCGTTCAGTAGAGCTTGTTCCCGAACATTCGATAATGTCCGCAAACATTATATATATTTAAATTAAAATAAAAAATATGAAAATATTTCTATTATTATTATTATTATTATTTTCGAGCTCAACATGTTCGAACCACTACATCTTCGTGTCCATCAAACAATTATAAAAACTTTGTTTTACTAAATTATTCGAACTCGAACTTTGACCAATGGACGAGCTTGAACACAAATTTTCGCCTGACTGTATTCGAACATAAAGGAACACAAGCTCCAAATGTCCAAACTCAAACTCAACTCGTTTTTGTTCAATTACATCACCAAAATACAATTAAAGATTGAGATTTGATTTGTGCTTTTTACCAGGAGATAGAGAGCGGAGGCAGCCATGACAGTCCAAAACCGGCCGATGTAAGAATCGGCAAGAAAAGCGCCAACCAATGGCATTGTGGCAGTGACGCCCGACCAATAGTTAACGTTCTTTGCGGCCGTTTTCACGTCTTGACCGATCACTTTCGGAAGGTATATGATCAAGCTTGTGGCTATTCCAAAGGAGCTTAGCCACTCACTAAACTCAATCACTGAAAAATTCATCATCCAAAGTTAGCCTTTTTTGGCCCACCTTTTCTAAAAGGTAAACAAAAAAGGAAAAAAAAAATAAAAATAAAAAAATTCTATACATATTTTTGGAACTGCATTATATAGCTACCTATAATGCAAAGGGCCGCCTTCCATGAACCGGTTTTTGCACGGAGAGGGATTCTTCCTTTACGGTCGAGTGATGAGTCGAGCACCCATTTTTCATTGTCCGTTTTTTGCTCTCTCTCCATAACTTGTGAGCGTGTTGTGTACTAAAAGAGGTTAGTACTATACTACTATTAGATTCCTAAAATGGAAAGAGTTTGATGAGAATTTTTTTACTTTTTGTTTTTTTGAGAATGTATGAGATTGTTTACTTTCTGTTGGCTCTTGTTATATAGATCAAGAATCTAGCATGCTTTGCGGGTAAGACTTTTGCATGTGATGGTGACTATATGGATGCTTTCATACATTAATGGATAATGGATAAAGAGAAAAGAAGGAAATTTTAAAAATACGAGACAAATCCAACTGTGAGTCAGTAAATAGCAGATTTAAACGGATGCTGGATGGTACTATAATTGGCCCTGGGAAAGAGAACGGATTTGAGTTTAGGACAAATTTGGATGAAAACTTGAGCATGAATTTGAATTTAGGACAAATTTGGATGGAAATTTGAGGGAGTGGATGGAAATTTAAAAATTTGTGGGTACGTATGTCTCAACTAGAACGAATGTTGGGTAGTCATAATGCATAATGAATTCGGTTTTTTGACGATTTTGTACAAAAAGTTAATTGTGCATAAATAATCTTCGATTGAACTGAAAATTTACATATACGAATGTCTCGAGAGGCGAATCCAATAACGAGTCACCCACCTAAATGAACACTGAAAGACTCTGAAATGGCTAGTACAACAAAAATAACATCATAATTTTATCCCACACTCTCATAATTAGTATATAAAGTATATTATATATATTATGTTTTTTCCGTATTTATTTATTAAGCTTAATGTGCATCAAATTGATATACTTTTATGGGCACTAGTCAACTTACTGTAACAAAAATGACAAATTTATTCATTAATAAATATTGCGTGAGCTTTGGACATAAACCTGAGTTTCAAAACAAAAATTTATTATTATATATAAAGAAAGGATCATATGAAAATGACTCTTAATGCGAGAAATGAGAATGAGTCTGGATCATTGGATCCAACATATCAATAACCTTGATCAAGTCAAAAATTAAATGTGACAGTCAAACATGAGTGGCAGTTTTGTAAATAAGTGTATAATCTTTGTTCAAATATTTACATTTGACTACTAAATAGGGACAAATTGGTCATTAAAATACAATCATCCAGCCTACACCACGTGGGGCCCACCCCTTCATTAACAAGTCCCCACCCTCTCTCACACACTAACACACACTTACATGAACTTTACTCACACGCAGCACACACAAACTTCTGCACACACACACACACACACCTGCACACACACGAAAATGCACACACACACACACACTCCGACCAAAGGCAGCGGCTGACGGAGGCGAGACGACACGGCGGCTGACGGGGGTGAAGCGACACGGCGGCGGACGGAACCGAAGCGACGCGGGACGGACGACAGCGGACGGCGGCATTGCGACGCAGTGATGGACGGAGAGGAAGATACGTGCTTGTTGACGGAGACGAGACGTCGAGCCGACTTACAGAAATGAGGCGGCGAGCCGGCGGACGAAGGTTATGCAAGGCGGCGGCGGAGGAAGACGAAGAGATGTGTCTGCTTCGCCGCGGCGCGACGGCGACGGCGGTCCGACGGCGGCGGTTTGCTGAAGGAGATGGACGACCGGGAAAAAAAATTGTGATTGTGGATCTGTTTGTTCGTTCATAATTTTGAATGGGAATTGTAGGGTTTTTGTATGTAGATTAGATACACTAGAGGGGCTAATTTGCAAATTTTAAAACTGTAATTGAAATAGTCACTTGCTGGGATTGTTTATTTGAAGAATTGATTAGAATATAATTGTTGCTCAATTATACATCTTAAAAATATATTAAATATAGGTTGTTGATAAATAGTTTTAACAATATATATATATATATATGTGGTTATTCACTTTAAATTTTCATAAATTTTATTATTACCATTTTATTTTTTTAATTAATATTTATATATTATTGTTTGATTAAAAAAATTAGTATATACGTACATAAAATATACAGTGCAATCTAACAGTTATTAAAGTGCAACTCGTCCAACACTATAGTGCAAGGTGTTAGTCTGTATTGTGCATATCGAACCAACCGAACGCTTGTCCCGAGTAACGCTTGTCCCGAGTCAAATTGAAAATGAACATAATTAATCAATATTTTTGGTTCGGGCAACCCAAATAATAGAAATAGTAATTTATTTATATCAAGATTATATTTAATATGTTAATAATTTTATTTATTATTTTTATCTTATTTCAAGCTTAAAAAATTTGAGTTCGGTTGGTTCCGATTTATATGGTGCAATCTGACAGCGGTTAAAGTGCAACGTGGTGTTCTGTAAAGTGCAACTAGATATTTTATAAAGTGCAACATACTGAAGTATAAAGTGAAGCGATGATAAAATGTGGAGTGCGATGATAAAGTTCAACGTGTTATGTTATAAAATGCAATTTGATGATATATAAAGTGCACTAATTTATATGATCACGTATAAATTATGTGTTTTTGAAACCTAGAATTAGTAGACGTAATTGAACATCGAATTAACCTAAATAATTTAAATAAATTATTATTTATTATTATAAAATTATATATATTATTTTGATATTTTTATATATTAAAATTTTACATATTAGCAACTCGATATTTTATAAAGTGCAACATACTGATGTATAAAATGAAGTGCTAATAAAATGTCGAGTGTGATGATAAAGTGCAACGTATTGTTTTTCATAGTGCAACGTGATGTGCTATAAAGTGCAATTTGATGATATATAAAGTGCACTAATTTATATGATCCCATATAAATTATGTATTTTTGAAACCTAGAATTAGTAGACATAATTGAAAAATTGAATTAACCTAAATTATTTATTATTATAAATTAAACCATAAATCGAATTATGTATTTATTTATTTATGAAAAATCAATTATACCATAAATCCCTAATTTTAATTTGTAAATTTAATAAACATGTATATTTTAAATTTTAATATTTTATATAATAATTTCATAGTGTTTTTGGCATGTATAAAAAATATATACAAAATGATAAAGTATTTATATTATTTCTATAAATTACAGATTGGCCCATGGGCTAAATTGGAATATAGTTACACCTTTTTGAATTTATATATTGACCCCAAGGTTTCAATTGCAATTAACCAAAAACTCTTCAAATTGCAAATCAATCCTTACAACTTATTGAATTCTCAAATAATAGTCCTCAGCCCTAAAACCATCTCCTCAGCCGTTCCACCACCGAAGGCGAACCTCCGACCTGCCGCACCGCCCCATCGTCTATCCTCTCGCCGGAGAGGAAGCCTACGAGCCATTGCCAACCGCCTGACTCACGGAGAGCTCGCAGCGGCGGCCGAAAATTTCACGGGCGACGAGCATCGGCCCTAATTTGCGTATGTTCAGGCGGTAAACAGCGGCAATTTAGACGTCGACTTCGAAATCGACGGCTTTGGTGGCGTCGTTTCGGCTGGCTCCGACGGCGGCGACTGGATTTTTTTTTTCTTTTTTTTTTTTGGTTTGTGTTGCAGACGGCGGCGTGAGGTCTCTGTGTGAAGAAGACGACGGCGTACGACACGAGGACGTCGGCGACGTGAACAGACGACAACGTGACAGCGAGTGCAGATGTCATGGTTGAATTCCGTCTGTGAGAACGCTGCTGGGAGCCGCCGGCGATGGCGGATGATAGTCGGTGATGACGGGCGACGGCCGTCGATGGCGGACGACGGACGGGTCTGTGTATGTGTGTGTAACTGTGTGTAAAAGGTATGTGTGTGAATTGTGTGAGAGAGAAAGAGTTTATGGGAGAGTGTGTAAGTGTGTGGTGATGTGTGTGTGTGTGCGTGGCTACGTGTGTTGCGTGTGTGTTATGTGTGTGAGGGGTGATGTGGCATGGTGATGTATTGGTGATGTGTAATTATAACAAAAATATTCTTAATGAAGATATAATATTGACTTTTTTTTAGCCATTAGATCATCCGATCTAATGGCTACGATTTATTCTCATTTCTTGCATTAAGAACCATTCTCACCGGAGCGCGACCCATTATATATATATATATATATATATATATATATTTACGTCATATATATAAATGCGCTCAAATGANAGCTAATTATACTTTTTGCATCCATCAGGTGAGACAACCGCAAACTTTGTCACCTGAATCAGAAAATAATTAATTTAATAATCAGTTGAGGTTATGTACCTCTATAAAGGAGACTAAGTATGAAAAAACATTATAACAGGAAGAAAAATAATATTTTCTGGTGTAAGTACTAAGTAGTGTAAAGTACTTCATTGGATTTTAGCGTCAAATGCAAGGTATTATCCCACCACAATTTAAGAAAGGTAAACCTTATCATTAAACAAAATTAATATTTTCTGGTGTAATTAGTGTAAAGTACTTAATTGGATTTTAGAGTCAATAATGTAAGGTTATCTAACCATAATTATGTATGGAAAATCATATCATAGCAGAATAATATTTTCTGTAATTAGTGTAAAGTAATTTATTGGAATTTAGTGTCTACGTAAGCTTATCCAACCACAAGTTCTGTTAATTCACAAATATTATCAAATTAACCACTAATAGCACTAGAAGGAGTAAGTTAAAGAAACTTAATTACTCTAGCTCTCCATTGATCAGTTGTAGATTAATCTCGTTTTTAAGTTATATTTTTCATTTGTAGTTTGACTATTATTCCATTTAAAATTACGTACAAGTTAATTACAAGAAAATAATGTAAGTCTGACAAAAAATTTAAATGGATAATTCCAGTACAACTACTCAAATGAATATATTACAATGTTGTTACTCCATTAGAGTATTCAAACGAAATCCCAGCAAAAATAGCCAGTTGAAATTAATTTTTCGTTCAAATTTTTGTTGGATTTCCAACAGTTGAAATATAGTAAAAAAAATTAAATAAAAATTTCTAAAAATAAACCATTGAAAAAAGATGATTATTAGAATCATTAAATTCCAAGTGGAATTTCAATAAATATTTAATTCCAACCAAATGTTTTAGTTTTAATCTCCAGTTAATTATCCATTGGAACTTTCTAACTGAAGTAATGCATTGCAACGTCTGTGAATTTTCAGTTGGAATATTTTTTCATTATCATATTATAATTTTTTTTTGTAGCATATCTCCTAATTCTAATTTACACCATAAGATATTGGTTCTCTTGAAAGTTATCGGGGGAAAATCCCCGAAAATAAGCTATAAATTGAGAGATTTAATAGAAATTATATTTGACAAACACATGAATAATTATTGATTTACATATATCTGAAATTAAATGGTTTTTCCTCATGACGCTTATTTGCCAAACAATATTAATGTTTATAGTTGGTAGTAATGTAGTAGCTAATGACCTGCACGTGAGAGGTATTATATTAAGGCCATGTATATGTCACAAAATTCATTAGTCAATTTAGCACGCATGACAAATATAAATATAATCCTACCTGCAAGCTACTACATTTAATGGTACTTAATTAAAAAGTAATTAATGACACTAATGGTGTTTATTAATTGCACCATACAGATTGGATCTCGTTCCTTAATTAGTCAACTTTGGGAGAAATTTCGCAGGGTGATTCATTGAAATAAAGTTAATTTCTGTTAGAAATTTGAATAAAAATGATTCAATTAGGCAGCTGCCTACAAGTAATTAGTGGCTTTTTCAGCTGACAACTATTTTTAGTGTCACAATTTTGTTTATGATAATTTGAGATTAATTAAATGTATCTGGTTTAAAATATGTAACTTGAACTTTTAATTAGAGACCATATATAGGACATTATATTATGCAGAGCTATTATAAGTCATTGAAGACAAATTAACGTACTTCAGATATGTATTTCTATACCTATATAAAGATAATAACCATTTACTCAAAATAGTAGCAAAAAAATCTGGGAACATTTAATGCATACCTTATTTAAATAGTTTTTAAATATATGTATTAATTTCTTCACATACACGTTTTCAAATCAGATATGATCAGAAAGATTCTATTCTTAAATGATTTTATTGATACCCATATAATAACTACAATTTGATTTTCCATGATTCATGTTGATAATATTTTAGTCAACATAAACATGAAAATAGATTTTAAGTCTTAATCATATTATTATTTTATTTTTCACAAATATTGACTTTCATCCTAAATTATTTATAAACAATTGTAACATGTTAAGAAATTTTTTCCTTCAAACTAATTAGGCGAAATCAAGTTGGTAAATTAATATTTTCCGACAATATTTTTAACTTTTATTTAATTATATAAAAAATAAGTGATATTTTAAATTAAAATAATTTACCATTTAAAAGATAATGATCAGATACATTAAATAATTTTACTAAGCACCAGATAATAAAATTAAGATATATTAACTATTTTTAAAAATTTTAATATTTGATTTATTTGTATATTATTGGCAACCATGATAATTTGTTTTATCATTTTTTTATTTTGATTTTATTTCCTTAATGAATTTAATGTAAAATATATTTTCATTGCATATAAATAAACTATAAAGCCTTAGGATGCAAATTAGAAAAATCTCTTGATTATATAAAAATTTATTTTTTGGAAATTGCTAAATCAAAAACTTTTATTTATTATTAGAAAATTAAATTCTAAAAACATGTGTGTGTATTTTGTAAACATTTATACAAAATATTTATTTTAAATTTATTTACATAAGTTTAAATTTATTACATTAATAAGTAATATTTACATACATTAAATAATTTTAATAACATAAATTAAGAAGAAGAAGAAGTAGACTACTTCTATAAAATTTGTAAATAATAAAAATGAAATTATATGCCAATAAATTTTATAATAAAATAATAATTGATTATTATATGGTAAACAAAAATAAGTAATAATTTTATTTCTTTCTTATATCAATGAAAAAATATGTATTCTAAAACTAAATTTATATTATTATGATTTGTTAATGCAATAATATATTAACTAACATGTTAATGTTCTGATTAAAATAAAAATCACTTATTAAAAGATATAGAAAATGGATGATTTGACTTATTATTTTTTGTGCTTAAACAGACAAGTCCTATAAAAATGACTCATTTAATATATGTGTCTCGTGCATCGCACGAGCTATGTACGAGTTATAATGAAACCTTGAATACTATCTCAAAATAATTTTTAAATACCGATAGACCTAAAATACTGAGAGCTATAAGGTGGATTTTGAAATAAAAATACTGAATTTCGCAGCAGACTACCTTGTGTCGATGGCCTCGACCATGCCAAGTGGGCTCCATGTTTTTGACGACCCACCCACGGGAGTAAAACCGTGGTTGTATCACGATATTATTGGGGTTTTTTTTATCCTCGCAACATTATAGTCTAAGGCCTTCGCCTCCTTTTTTGTACCAAAAAAAAAAAAAAAGAAAGAAATAAAAATACTGAGATCTAGGAATCACAAGAAAATGCATATGAATTGGGTGAAACAGTGTACATAAAGCAAAGACTTGGGAAAATAAAATAAATATACTTCTAAATTATATAACTCATGGGTTGTGAATTGTTTGAAGGGGCGCCCCAAATCCATTTAAACTTTATATAATAAGCAGGTGGACTACAGAAAGATAACTAAATTATATACGTTCACCTCTTTTTTTTGCAGAGAAAGATACTTCTATTTTTTTAATTACTATTATTATTATTTCTTATGAGCTGCAATTAATTAATTCATAATTAGTGTTGTTTTCCCTTTCGGTGAGAGTAAGGTCAATTTAGTTTATATAAAGGGGTTAATCTAAGTTAAAGAAAAAAGTAATAATAATTATACGAATTACTAANTACATAATTATAATAAGAAAATATTAAATATCTTTAAACATTACATTAATAAGAAAATGAAACTATATAATTACAATTATGCAAAAATATAATAATAATTAATTTAAAAATTGTTAGTTTGAAAATTATACAATTAAAACATTAGTTTTAGTAATAATATAAATGTTTAATAAAATAAAATAATAATATTTAAATAATTTTGACTTCATTTTAGTTCAGGATTTTAAATGTTTTTACGCAAAAATTAATACCATAGTACATATTTAGTTTATTAATAAAAATAATATTTTCATTACATATTTTTTCAATTCGCTTATGAATTTTTAAATAATCATTATTAAACTTTTTTTATAAGTATATTTATATAATTTAATTTTTTATAATGAAATTTTACTAAAGATATTTATTATTAGTATGTAAAATATAAATTACAAAAAAAAAAATAATTTTTTTCACATAACTATATCATAAAATAAGCTAATTGGTTTACATATTTTTGTCAAAAAGTAAAGTTAGTTAAAACTTCCAATGAAAAGTTAACTACAAAAGTGAGCCTTAAATTAAGAATAATCTAAAATGTAAGTCTTCTATTGAGAAAGAATAAAATTCAGGCCTTCAATTGATATAATTTAAAAAGTTAGCCTCGTCATGAAATTTTCCCCCAAAAAAAAAATAAATTTACATACTATATTATGTATATGTATGTTTAACAATATGTTTACATCCGAACTGAGTTGGGCGGGTCCGAAATTAAATATAATCGCTAAGTGAAGAAATAGCCGAGTCGAATGATTGGATCGAGAATTAAGAGTGAAAGCCGGACCCGAATGTTAAAAACAGCCTAAAACTCAACGAGGGTCAAATAGGACATCCAGGTTGGAAAACCTTAAGGATGAGGTCAACCTGGAACACATCAACGTCAACAAATTCGAGATCAAGACTTAAATACAATAAGACGATAGCTGACTTCGAAGATCCAAGCTAAGCGCACTAAGGCGGCAGATAATACTTAAATGATGACAACTTGCAACCGAATCATTAAAGATGGCACTCACCCATCAAAAAGTATGTCAGTCAACGTAATAACTTTAGAGGTCATGTGTCGCATTTAGTGCATGTCATTTCTATTTAATGTCTTATTGTACTGTCCGATTAACAGTAGTCGGGTCGTTTTACTATCAATAGTCATAGGAATCCATTGTAAAATGATTCATAAAAACATCGGAACTTAAGACATATATTCTCCCATTTAATACAGCATTAAAGGCTAGCACCTGAGCTCACTAACAATATCCGACCTCTTTTAACCTATTTTCCCATAAATTCAGTATATTATATCGAATTTCAACAGCTTAACAACCTTATTAAAAACCCTAATTCGGTGTAATTTTTTGATCAAATACATTGGTCCATGTGTAATCTGTGTGTTTTAAGAATTTCATATTCGAAAAGAATCCATCAATTATTTAAATAATAAAAAATATCATAGTGTAATATTTAGACCATCTCTAATCTTTTTTTCTACTTTAGTGTAGAGTTTACTCTACTTTAGAGTAGAAAATGCCAAAATGTAACTTTCGTTCCCAGCTATTCGCGCTATATTTTACTATACATGAAATGTATTATAAAATAAAATTAAATACAACTATAAAATCAAAAGTTTAAATTATTTAACAAAATAAATAATTTTATTGATGTATATTTTATCAAAATAATATTTATAAATAAAAATTAATTAAAAAACTAAAATCTAAAGAAAAAATTGTAGCGCGATGAATAGAACCGTGCTACATGTATGCAATAAAGTTCATATCTTTAGATTAGTACGAAAATGTAGCGCAACATTAAAACAAGTTTTTTGCACTAGAGTACAAATATGACGCAAAGGGCTGGAGAAGCTTTGTTATGACATTTGATTGCATGTTTGATAATATGTAAACTACTACTACTCGTCCTATTATATTTGGAAGACATCCAAATATAAATTTCTCAACATTGAATAATATTTTTATTTTTATTTTTTTCAATAACAAAGTTTAGAATTTATTAATTGAACAATTCAAACATTTACTTTAATTTTTTGAATCATTTAAGCAAACTTCATTACTTCACAGCATAATCTTACATTCTTACTACCTTAGGTTACTCATCCCCCACCTAAAGCTCCAATACTCAAACCGTACATCTAAAACCATAACACACAAACTATTATAACATTAAAAATGGCAACAAAAAACAACACTTAAAAAAAAAATTACATTTTTCACTACATACACACATCAAGCCATAGCTTCAACTCCATCACCATCCCCTTCATAACAATCCGCCACGGCATTCTTCACCGTCCGGCTCACGTTCTTGTACGTGTACCGGCTCGCGATAACTGCAAAAACGCAAACATCCAAAGCCGTTATCCCGGCCAAGAGCCAGTAAAAATAGTCGATCCGACTACTATTCAAATCCTTCCCGAACCAACTCTTCCCCACCTTTCCACTCACCCTATCGACCACCGTTATCAACAAGCTGCTCAAGAAATTCGCCGCCCCCAAAACGCTTAGATACAACGCGATCCCGAGGCTCCTCATCGAGTCGGGGACTTGATCGTAAAAAAACTCTTGAAGCCCGACTATCGCGAAACCGTCCCCTATACCGTAGAGCAAAAATTGGGGCGCCAGCCAGAAAATACTCATCGAGGCCGACGACCCGTGTCGCCAGAGAAAGTCGAGCCGCCGCCGCTCGACGACTGCCGCCACCAACATGGCGAGGATGTTTATGGCCATGCCGACGCCGATTCTTTGGAGGACGGTTATGCCCCTCTCGCGGCCCTTGATTCTGCGGGCAAGGGGCTCGAGGGCGTAATCGTAAATTGTGATCATGGCGATCATGGCGATGGCGGCGAGGCCGAAAATCGAGGCGGGCGGGAGGAGGAAGTCGTGGCCGAGGTGGCGGTCGAGAGTCGTGCCTTGCTTGATGAAGAAAGTGGTGCCTTGGGCAAGGCTTATGGCGAAGGGCATGGTCGCGAACCATATGGGGATTACGTGGACGACGAGCTTCATTTCCTCGACTTGGGTCACGGTTGCAAGTCGCCAAGGGTTTGGGTTGTGGTCGTCGGGCTCGATTATGGCGGCCTTGTCGAGGAACCTTTTTTTCGGGTGGGGGAGAAAATAGAGAGGTTTTTTGTTAGATTCTTGATTCAAATTTGAGCTTAGGCAAAAGTCCAATCATATTTAAGTAAATAGTACTATTTGAAATCTAATCATATGTAAGTAAGTAGTACTATTTGAAAACATAACTACGATTCATGGGAAAAACAGAGTAGTTTTTGTCATATTCTTGATTAATTCAACTTTTAGCTTGCCAAAATTCTAATCATATGTAAGTAAGTAGTACTATTTGAAATCTTAACACTTACATTTAAGGAAAATTCAATCATGCAAGCTTTTTTCACACATAAACTCACACAGACACACTCACATGGGTGTGTGGGAAATCAACTGCGAAACTGCCCATAAAAAAAATTTTTTAAAAAAAAATAAAAAGGAAAACTTAAGAATCTTACTTGAGTCGATCCGTGCGGAAGAGGAGCCTCCCACGAGCCCCCTTGTCCCCCTTCGGAACCTCGTAAAGCCCATCACTCCCTGACGGGCACGGAAGCTTCCTCTTGACAAAAGCCGCGACAGCCACCCGCGCAAGTGGCGTGAATGGGCTACCCGTGGGCCTCCGAAAGCGGTAGAACGGCCGCCCAACCCAAAAAACCACCAACGTAAGGCCCATAACAATTGTAAGCGTGACATCGGCCGCAGCCCAACTCACGTGGTCTTGCACGTAGACGATCACGGTCACCCCTAGTAACACCCCGGCACAAAGCCCCGTGTTCCACCAATTGAAAAACGACATCTTTTTCTTTCGCTCTCCCGGGTGGTCGTCGTCAAATTGGTCAGCACCAAAGCTCTCGAGCGACGGCTTGTGCCCACCCGTCCCAATCGAGATCAAGTAAAGCGCGAGGAAGAAGAACGCCACGTGGATGTCCCGTGCCTTGGGACACGTGTCGACGCCTCTTGAGCAGGGCTTAAGCCCCGGGACTACACGCGACAAGGTCATCACGAACAACCCCTATATTTTTTTTGATTTCCACACGAGACAAAACAAGGTAAGACACGTGTACGAAAAGATCGAAAATCGAAAAAATGAAAGGGTGGTAATTTTTTTATTATTTAGTAGTTTTTAGGTTTTACCATGAGGTATATAATGGAGGAGACTAAAACGGCGTGAAACCGGCCGAGGTAAGAGTCGGCAAGAAAGCCGCCGATTAAGGGAATCATTGTGGTGACGCCCGACCAGTAATTGACATTCCTTGCGGCCGTTTTCAAGTCTTGTCCGATTACCTTTGTAAGGTATATGATCAAGCTTGTGGCTATGCCAAAGTAGCTCAACCTCTCACTAAACTCCATCACTACAATACAAAAATAAAAATAATAATAAAAAAATAAAATTTGGTCATCATCAACCAAAACATTAGCTTTCGATGAAAATAGTGTTGGAAAATAAGTTATATATAAAATTTGGGTTTGACCTGGTTTTGACAGTTTGTAACAAACAGAAAAGGAAAAAAAGAAAAAAAATAATTACCAGACATTCCAGCTTTAAGACAAGATGAAATAACCTCAACGGATCGCGAGCGCGGGCCGAGAGTCCCTACAATCTTCGTCATAGCAGGGAAGAAACTCTGCACCCAAAGCCCGAATAAACCAAATCAAACCCATATTGCGTGAAAAACAGATCTACACGAACTCACAAACTTTCACCCAATTGATTAAAAAAAATAAAAAATACACAAAAACTCACAGCTTTGGATGGCTCAAGGATGGTGGCCATCCGGATTGGCTCCTCGAGCAGCAGATGACTCGAATGCATTTTTTCTGGGGTTTGAGTTGAATTTGGTTTTCTGCGTGAATAACTGAACCTCGAGTGGGAATAGGTGATTACGAAAAGCAGAACAAAATTGTTGGGTGATTGATTCTANTAAAGGTAACCGAATCGGACATGATGAAATTGTGCGGTTAGCTCGATTTTTCGGTTTTCCTATACATTTTGTTTCAGTTCGTACAAAGTCGCTCTGAATTGGAAAAAAAAAAATAAAAAAAAAAATCGAACTTGTGAAAAATACTATCGAACCACAACACAAAACCAACGGAATTTTTTTAACTCAAAAATAACCAAATCGAACTGAGATGCACCAGATTACATGATTCAACTAGGTTTTCAAGTATTCCATACTTTTGTGTTCAGTTCGCACAAAATCACACCAAATTAAAACTATTAAACATTGTATTTGTGAAAATAAAATAACTAAATCGCACCACAACATGAACAATCAAACAAAAAATTTTCAATACTAAAACAATTGAGCAATACTGCACTGAATTGTACAATCCGACTTGGTTTTTTGGGTTTTCTATATTTTTTATTCGATTCGTGTAAAAAACGCTCTAAACAAAAATAAAAAATAAAAAACAAAACTGCATCACAACACATAAAAAGCTGCACTAGAAGTTTTCTACACTAAGTACTTGAACCGAATCCAACCAAACTGCACGATTCAATTTGGGTTTTCAGTTTCGATTCGATTTTGCTACCGTGGCCTAAAAATGATGAAGAAGAAATAGTGCAGTGAAAAAAGCAAATTCTTGTCTAATGATTGCGATTGAAGAAAACTGGAAATTTGAATTTCGACCACATATAGCTGGGGAATGGATGCTACTCCCTTTGTTAAAAAAAATTTAAATAAAATAAATAAAAAATTTATATTTCTAAATAAAAAATCGAATAAAGTTGCTTTATTTGTTTGGGGGTCCTCTGATAAGCACTAAAGCCTCTAATCACGAATGCTAAAGCTTGTGATGCTTGCTCCATATATCTCATGTGGGCCTTTTGATCATTTACTATTTTTACAAATTTAGAAAAGGGTTTAAAGTTTAAAATAATTAATTAGTGTCGAGACATATTCTTAATTGGTTCTGCAATAGCCTAGCAAAATTCAGTACAATACTAGTCCAATATGTAATATGTTTGTGACTATTTAACTAGAAACAGAATTCTCCAAAAATTTTGGGATTGCAAGTTCCCTTATTAATAGTTAGTGTTGAATTGTGAGTATAACAAAAATAATATAAGTATTATGGTCCATGAAATTCCTTTTGGGGATCTTTAGCAGTATTATTTTGTTATTTAAACTTTAATATATATTCCAACAGAATTACAATAAATATTTCAATATCATAACTTATGTCGGAAAATTCTAGGGACAGTCTAACGAAAATATTCTATTTGAATTGATAATTTATTGAAATTTATGAAAGATTGGTTATCCCTTTGAACCTGGAAAATGAATCACAATATTTGTTATTTCGAAATACGTTGATGCTTTAAATACCTAGTAAATGGCATCCTATATCAAAATCATATGATACATGAAAAAGAAAGGTAAGTTCAATTGAAAATTTTCAATAACAATTACAATAAAAATATTCTGATTGAAATTGATTTTATTTTAGAATTTATGGTAGATTAATTCTCCATTAGAATCTGAAATAGAATCTCAATATTGTTATTTCTAATCATGAAGATGCTTCAAAGACCTAGTTAATAGCATTCTATATCAAAATCATGTGATGTAAAGAAAATATATAAATATTAACTTAAAAATATCACTCGACCTATGAATAATCGATATGCGACTTGGTAAGAACTAAGAAATAACAAAAATAATAAATAAAGCATTATAGTATTAAGACACCTGTTACTGTTCAGCAATATTACATTTTTATTACTTTTAACTAAATATTAATATAAGTTTGGTCTCTATTTTCGGGCAAGTTGCCTATTCACATGTTGCTTGTTATGTTAGCACATCATTCATGTTAATTAGTCAACTCTTTCAGTTGTTGACCAAAAGGAAAAAATTTTTGTCCCAATTAGTTTAAAGGAAAACGGACAGAAAGTATGGAACAAACTAATAACAAGATTATTACCACTATTTAAGTGCCAACTTTATTTTATTTTTTGATTTTATTTTATCTATAATTAGCCTAATTAAAGCAAAGTAAAATTTTCTTTAATAATTGGGAAAATCTATTGAAAAAAAGTAGTATTTTACTTTATGTTTACTGTTTTTCCATGTAGTACTGATACACTACGAAATATAACTCCCGTTGAAAAATTTTCAATTGTGGTATCAAACTTAAAATATTTTATCAAAATTAATTTTATATCGAATTTAGTTGAAATTTGATGTTTCTAACCAGGGTGGAGCCAGGATTCAAAATATACTCGGGCTAAAATTATTTTGATCAATAAAAGAGAATAATATGTATATTTATATGAGCATATATATAATATAAATAAGGTAATTTTTAGTGTATTTCTAACAAAGTTCACATTGAAAACATTATATAAAAACCTGTTAAAACTACATTTAAGAATTTTAGTTTTAGAAACTGTTATTATTCAATTTTTATAGTCATGTTAAATATTTTTCGAGTAAGAATAAAATGATTTGTATAGAATATTCTTAAAGTAAAATATTTTTTTTTCTATGGAGCATTGTAATCAAACTAGCTCTTATTAATATAGATAATCATAAATCTATAAGGAATTCCGCTCCCATTGTGAATATCTTGAAAGAAAGAACTGATTTAAGTTGTTTCCCAAAAAAAATAAAATCTTAAAAATATAAATAATAAAAAAATATTTTGGACTAACTTATGGATTAATCATATTCTTGCTTATAAATATGTGTCTCCAACAAGCAGATAAGACCTACACCTTAAAATTATAAAATGATAAAAAATAGAATAAGGTGATAGCAACAAAAATAAAATAATTTAATTATTCTCCATGAAATGCAAAGCAGAAGACAAAAAAATTTAACAACAAAATTTCAAATTTAGGATTTCATAGGAGCCGTTTAAACATCATTATTGATAACAAGAAAACATATTACTAAATAATAATAATGGTTATAATAATAATATTAAAACGAAAAATCAACTTAATTTTGTTCAATAGCTCATTATCAACAAGAAATATGATTTAAAAAAAAACAAAAAATAGAAAAAAAAAACTACCAATTTAATAAATATGAGAGTAATATAAGGATTTGAAGGGATTTGATAATATAATTGGCCTTCTTTAGTTGGCTAATTAATTCTTACGGGCTAGAATATAAACAGATAACATATACTTAATTTTTATCAAATAATGTAGGTTCAAATCTTGTACACCCACCCGGGCCCGGGTATAGTTCTTAATGCCTCCACTGCTGTTTTTAACAATACTTTTGAATTGCAATATGCAATTTTTGTTGGAATATTTTTCTTCGCCAATATTCTAACTATTAGAAAAGAATCATTGGAATTATTGTTAGAAAAAATATTGTTACAAATTAAAATTATTGTTTAAATTTGCCAACGAAAATTGCATTAGAATATCTATTTGAATTGCTTATAGAATTCTATTGAAATATAATAACCTCGAAAATTTTTGTTGAAATTTTTCTTTAAAAATTTGATAATTTGTTAGTATAGTTTGCTCATATCATAGCTATAGTTCACCTGTTACATCAAAAATATTTAGCCGCATTAAAAATAGTGGAATATCTTCACAAGTACCTCCAAATCAAATTGTACGACCAAAGAAACTACACCATAGGTCAATAGTATTTAACAATGCAATAAATGGATTTGCTCACATCATTTCAAAATTGACCAAAAATCTGACTATTTGCGTTCACATATGTATGACTATTAGACAATACATCGAATTTGAGATGAATTTCTTATTTTCTTCTTGTGTTCGCCACTCACTATTTGGACAATTTTAGAAGTAGTAAGTAATTTTGGATAGCCATGTTTTAATTTATTTAATGAATATGGGTTGTAATTTTGGAAGTTATCTATTGTAAATAATTCTAGTTAGATTTTCTAAAATTTTGATCATATATATAAAGGGAAATGTATGCTTCATGTGTTGATTTCTTGGCGAAATTTGAACTTCAACCAAAAAAGGTAAATAAATTCTTTCAACATGTATTATTCGTGATAAATGCAACCTAAATAATACTATAATCTAAAGNTTTTTTTTAAATGTTGTTGGCATTAATTATGCAAAGTATACTTGATCCATTACAGCTATTAGTAGGTGACAGCAAACGATTACCATTAATGGTTGCATGTGAGGAATCAATGCATTTATGTCACAAATTGTCAATATTTAACCTTAGACACAATTTTCTTTCTTAAAGAAAAAAACAATCCTCTTAATATTATAGGTCGTTGACTTTTCCCCGTGAACTCTTAATTAGAGTTGATGAAACTTCTTGCATTAATCAGGTGAGACAACAGCAAATCTTGTCTCTTGGAGCAACTCCAACCGGTGCACATACGCAATTGCGAATACGTTTCTGCCCCTTTCTCTTTCCTTCCAAACGCATATTTAGTGTAATTGTCAGAATTGCAATTAGTCAATTTTTTTTTTATTTTTTTTTTATTCAGATACTTTATTTTGTTCAGATCATTTGAGTTGATCTTGCATGCAAAATAATGAAAAAAAAAAAAATGAGTTGTGACTCAAAGTTGTTACTCCTAAACATTTCTGCACCCAAACAATTTCAAAAGCAATTCTTTAAACTTGAAAGTATTCAATTAGGTCCGATTAATTAATCGTAATCAATTCCGCCACGTTATATTTTAAATACATTAATTTTAGGGAATTTTAAATGAGTGAGTGCGTCTAGTCAGTTATCACAAGTCAAACCATGTTAGATGTTAGAAAAAATTAAATTAACCCCATTACCCGCATAAAGTTCTGTCACAAATACAATTTTAATCATATTTATTGGATCAGTAGTTTCTGCACATAAATACGAGTATTGTAATAATATATTATTATTATTGGATGTGACCATACATCATAAGTATTCTGATAGCAACATACTATAAAAAAGTTTGGCATGAAACAATTCTGCATTTTCAATGGCATAATTCTACACGGCTTTATGAGAAACCTTGTGCATCAACTTATAGTTTCATACAGCTTGTTAGAATATGTTCTGAAAATCACGTAAAACCATGCTCATATATCCACTTTTAAAATACATAAAACGTGACAGAAAAATATATTATATGATTTGATTTTAAATATAGTTGTTAAACGAAACAAGTTGTTCATGTACTTGATCCGAATCAGCTCGTTAAAGGCTCGAGCCGAATCCTCTTAGGCTTAAAAAATATGGGTTTGTTTTGTAATTTTTTAAACTTTTAGTATAATTCCACCCATTAAGATGTTAAAAATTCTAATAGCACACAAAATGAGAGAATTTATCACATACTTTATTCACTAAAAATAGCCTTTAATTAGGCAGTAGTACAGCCAAACCGAATGCATAAAAATAGGACATTATCTATACTAACTTGCAGCTACTAATTAGGAGATAAAATAACAACTAAACCAAACTCTGACTTAATCAAATAAAAGACAAGACTTATTCAAGTGACCTATTGAATTCTAACACCCTCCCTTAAACTGATATCTGCAGAAATCAGTTTAGTGATCCCTTTATAATGACTTCCTAAGTAGTTCCAGCCTCTGCTAAAGAGCAAACTCCTAACATGTCTCGAAGCCTCATAAAAACCACCGGTTTGAGGGGCTTGGTCATAATATCTGCCACCTGGTCTTCACTTCTGCAAAATACCAACTCAATAACTTCATCATTACATAATTCTCGCAAAAAGTGATACCTGACATCGATATGTTTGCTTCGCCCATGTAGAACCGGATTTTTTGAGAGTTTTATAGCAGAACTACTATCACAATAAATGAGAGTTGGCCCTTGTTGCTGATTATGCAACACATCAAGCAATCTTCGCAACCAAATAGCTTGACAGGAACATGTTGCTGCAGCCACAAATTCAGCTTCAGTGGTTGACAAAGTCACAATTGGTTGTTTCTTAGAAGACCATGTGACAGCCCCTGAATTTAGTAAAAATACTGATCCAGAAGTGCTCTTCCTATCATCAGGATCTCCAGCATAGTCACTATCAGAAAACCCAATGAGTTTAGTGTCTGCACTTGTTCTGTACAGAATGCCAAAATCCACAGTGCCTTTTAAGTAACGAAAAATCCTCTTTGCAGCCAAAAGATGAATTTCAGTTGGATTCTCCATGTATCTACTGATAAGATTGACCGCATGCATTATGTCAGGTCTTGTAGAAGTCAAATACCAAAGGCTCCCTACTACTTGCTTGTACATAGTTGAATCCACCCTTTTTCCAGTATCATTCTTTGAGAGTTTTAGACCAACTTCACTGGGGGTAGTGACTGGATTACAGTCCCTCATCATGAACCTGTTCAAGATTTCTGATATATATTTCTTTTGAGAAATAAAAATACCATCAGACATTTGGAGCACCTCAATACCAAGGAAATAATGCATTAAACCCAAATCCGTCATATCAAATTCTTCCATCATAGATTTCTTAAAACTCACCAGCATAACTTGGTCACTACTGGTATAAATAAGATCATCCACATATAAGCACACAATCAATACCTTTTTATCATCACCATGTTTTGTGTAAAGAGTGTGCTCGTATGGACTTTTGACGAAACCTTCCTTGGTAAAGTAAGCATCTATACGACTATACCATGCTCTCGGCGCTTGTTTTAGCCCGTATAGTGCCTTTTTTAACTTGTATACCTGATTTTCACAACCCTTCTTCATAACCAGGAGGTTGGTCAATGTACACTTCCTCTTTCAACTCTCCGTGTAGAAATGCAGACTTCACGTCGAATTGATAGACTAACCAAGAATGTCGGGCTGCCATAGATAACATCAAACGAACAGTATCCAACCTTGCTACAGGGGCAAACACTTCTTTGAAATCAACGCCAGGCTTCTGCTCATATCCTTTGGCTACGAGTCGAGCTTTATACCTTTCAACCCCGCCATCTTTGTTTAATTTCGTTTTATAAACCCATTTAACACCAATGGATTTTTGCCCCTTTGGAAGTTCGACGAGCTCCCAGCTATGATTTTTTTCGATGGACTCAATTTCTTCATTCATTGCTATTTTCCATTCCGAACAATTTACAACCTCTTGAAATGTAATAGGATCGCAATCCGATAAGAAAGCATAGTGAGCAATATCATTACCAACTGATTGAATACCACTAACCTCATAATCTTGCATCCATGTTGGCCTCGTTCGAACACGACGAGTGCGAGATTCAGTTGCTGCTGGTACACTTTCGCCACTTACTACAGGTTCATTTGGCGAAATTTCATGACTGGAAATTGGTTGCTGTTGAGATTGGTAATGTTCATCAATTTCTCCATCAAGAATGGTCTTATCTGGTTGTTCGTCCTTCCAATTCCAAGTGCTTTCTTCATCAAAAACAACATCTCGACTACAATTTTCT
This sequence comes from Striga asiatica, assembly GCA_008636005.1. Classification (NCBI taxonomy): domain Eukaryota; kingdom Viridiplantae; phylum Streptophyta; class Magnoliopsida; order Lamiales; family Orobanchaceae; genus Striga; species Striga asiatica. The sequence goes on along the minus strand of BKCP01012181.1, from coordinate 1,439,210 downwards.
TCGTGACTGGATTATATAGCTTGTACGCCTTGGATGCTTCAGCTATACCAAGAAACACACACTTCACTTTTGTCGTCGAGTTTCTTCCTCTTCTGATCTGGGACATGTGCATATGCTATGCACCCAAATATTCTAAAGTGATCAACAACTGGTTTACGCCCATTCCATGCCTCCTCTGGTGTCATGTTTCGAACGGAAAATGTGGGACTTCTATTCAACACATGAATACTCCAATTTATTGCCTCTGGCCAAAAGGATTTTGGGATTTTTCCTCTTGCCATTAAACTTCTTACCATATTAAGAATGGTACGATTTTTCCTCTTTGATACACCATTTTGTTGTGGTGTATAAGTAGCAGTAAGCTCCTTCCGAATGCCTTGTACATCACAAAAATGAGAAAATTCTTTCGAGCAATACTCACCACCACGATCAGTTCGAAGAATTTTAATGGTTTCTTCTGCTTCATTCTCGACATGTGCCTTGAATAGTTTAAACATGCTAAAAGCTTCTGACTTCTCTTGAAGGAAATAAACCCAAGTTTTTCGACTATAATCATCAATGAAGGTAAGAAAGTATTTTTTACCTCCATTAGAGCATGGGTTTATTGGCCCGCAAATGTCAGAATGCACCAATTCAAGGATTTTCTTTGCCCTCCAAGATTTTCCTTGAGGAAATTTCTCCCTATGCTGCTTGCCAATGATGCAATCTTCACACACCTTTTCGGGAGGAGTTATTTGAGGAAGACCGATAACCATATTTTTCTGATGAAGTGTCTTCAGGCCATTAAAATTTAAATGGCCGTAACGAAAATGCCAAAGCCACATTGGATCATCACTGGTTGTTGAATAACACTGAATAGTCCTAACGTTTGCTATTGCGATCAGGACTCTTCGCCTTTATTTAGAAGCAGGATTGCCGCTTAGTAGGACCTTCAGGCTTATCTACGCTAGAGATGGAAGATTTAGAGATGGACGTTCCCGTTTAAATGATGGAATCTATCACTTAAGTAATTTCTCAAGCATACGAGATACGCCCATTGCTTCATAGTACTATGAGATAAGGTTTTTTTTCTCGAAAGGAAATTCATTTCTATTGAAAGCAGGAAAGGTCGGAACTGGCTTGTTGGCAATAAGAACTTGGTAGTGACTATACTATTGGAACCTAGTGTACAAGTTTCTCGTGATGACGGCCCCACGTCACTTCACCCCCCTTTCAGACTTTGCAGCGGAAACAACCGGTTTGATGTCATTTCGGCTTGAGCAATAAGGCCTCTCTTGGAATCATAGATTTCACACGCACCATTCTTGATTGTCACCGTGTATCCCTTTTCTTGCAGTTGCCCAAGGCTCAGCAGATTGCTTTTTAAACTAGGGACATAAAACACATTTGACATTATTTCGACATTGTCATTGTTGGTCCTGATGTGAACATCTCATTTTCCCATAACATCTATTTTGGAATTATCACCAAAACTCACAGTCGTGCGGTAATCCTCATTTAAGTAAGAAAAGAATGACTTACTTCCACACATATGGTTACTGCAGCCTGTATCAAGGTACCATATGTTAGCTTCATGCTTGTTCTTGCCATCATGGACCGTCATCAATAAAGTTTCATCTTCATTCTTCTCAGCATAATTCGATTTCTCCTTTCCTTTATCTTGAGGTAGTTTCGCATAACATTCAAATCGATAATGGCCATATTTATGACATCGATGACACTCTACATTCGACTTGTCATGATAACGTCCTCTCCCTCGACCTTGAGAAAATGGCAGATTGTTGTCTGAATTAAATTTCTGAAATTGTCTGCCCCAACTCCTCGTCCTCCACCTCCATCTCTATTATTTTGAGCTCTTCTTCCTCTACCTCTGTCTCTACCACGATCTGCTGATCTGTTTCCATAATTCTCCATTGAGACTTTTAGAACTTGTTCTTCTTTCTCATTTTTCTCATTTTCCTGCTGATCAAATCTGTGCTCATGAATTAACAAGGAACTTTGCAATTCATCAATCGATAGCTCATCGATATCGTGAGATTCTTCGATAGAACACACAACGAAGTTAAACTTTGGTGTTAACGACCGAAGAATCTTTTCGACAATTGTGACATCCTCAGTCTTGTCACCATGAATCCGCATCTTGTTGACAATTGCCATTGTCCGTGAGAAATAATCATTGATGGACTCTCCAGTTTTCATTCGAAGCGTTTCAAATTTTGAACGAAGAGCTTGTAGCTGCTGCCTCTTTGCTCTTGTTGTACCTTGGTACTTCTTTTTCATGGAGTCCCATATCTGCTTTGAAGTGTCTTTGTTGAGGATTGTCTCTAGAACCGAACGATCGATTGCCTGGAAAAGATAATTTTTTGCCTTGAGATCTTTCAATTTTTGCCCTTCTAATTCTGTCTTCTGGGCATCTGTCATCACTGTGACAGCCGCTGGGTCTGGCACCCCATTGTAAACCACATGCTTTATTCACTAAAAATAGCCTTTAAATAGGCAGTAGTACAGCCAAATCGAATGCATAAAAATAGGACATTATCTATACTAACTTGCAGCTACTAATTAGGAGATAAAATAACAACTAAACCAAACTCTGACTTAATCAAATAAAAGACAAGACTTATTCAAGTGACCTATTGAATTCTAACATAAGATTCGAGCTCATTAAGATGAAAAGTATGAAACACTGAGGTAACTTGTGAATCCAAATCATACATAAAACGTGATAGAGAATATATCAAGCACTAAGGTAACTTAATTTGAACTAAGATTAATTAAAAAGAAAAAATATAAAGAACAAAACGTGTTAATTAAATAAGCGCAATTATTTGTGGAGGAGCAGACTGAAGTGGCAATACACTTTTTAATTAAATATTTCTATACCAAAAAAATTAGCTTTTGATAATGCCCAAAAGTGGTGGTTGCATCAATAATAGAAACCATGCATGTTACCAATTTAAATTTTCATGATTTATTTATTCTTTATTTTATTTTATTTTTTTTATTTTTTTTGTGATTATGAAAAAACGCTAAACTGCTAAAGTTTGAGACCTCTTTAAAGAAAATAACTTTTTTTTGAGAGGTTTGATCATCTTATCCATGTCCAATCCCATAATTTTTGTCTCCTCAGCCATGAAATCTTTAGTGGATATTATGAAATATTGATTGATAAAATCAGTAAATAGAATTAGTTTAGCCCTAATGGTCATCTTCTGAAAGCATAAACCTCGAATACAAGAATTTTTGCTGAAATACAAGAATTTGTGCACAAATTACTCCAACTTGTATTTTTTAATAAGATTACATATTGATATTGTGTCATACTTTTGTTTATGTATATATATTTTTTTTTAAACGAAAATTTCATTGTAAGAATATGTATATTAATTAAAAAATTATAATTGTCTAACTATTAAGTCTGTCGAACATCAAGAGTCAAACTATTTCTCACACTACAAAAAAATTCTTAGTATTCGAATGAAAAATCTTATAGCAATATATTACAATGGAAATTCCAACGGATATTCCAATGGTATAGCTTCCGTTGGAATAATTCCATCGGAAATTCCAATGAAAATATTCCGTTGGAATGTATTTTTCATTGGAATTTTAGATGGAATTTGGTGATTCCAACGGCTATATTTTCAACGGTTTTTTACCGTAGGAATTTCCATTGAAATATACAATTTTCGTTGTAATTTTTATTTCCACCACCGTTGAAATCGTCAAAATCCAACGGAAATTCCAATGGAAAACTCATTCCAACGGGATATTTTTGTTGGAATTATTCCAACGATAATAATAACATTGAAATATCTATTGGAATTGCCATTGAAATTCTATTGGAATATATTTTTGTTGGAATTTCATCATTTTCTTGTAGTGTCAAATATCCAATGTAG
>BKCP01012181.1:1420867-1435292 GCA_008636005.1 Striga asiatica | reverse complement strand
CATATTGTGTAAATCACTACATCAAAGTTCTTAACAACATAATAGCAACAATTTCATTGAAGGCCTAATACCACTCACCCATTATCCATAAAAGAATACACACGTGATCATATTATTGACTAAGAGAAAAGATTTTCTATTTTTTATATTGCTGCAATCATGAAACTTTAGGACCTTTTAATTAAGTCAAACAGATGAGTTGTGCTCGGAATCCCACAATGTAATCCATGATCACAAATATACAATATAATATATGGAAGAATCGTGGAGCATTATTCTATATCTGATAGTTTTTCCGGGCAAAAAACAGGGAAAGTTATCGAATTCTTGAATTCCTTCAGATGGTAATCAAAACAGAAACAAATGTCTCATAATATAAGAAGTAGAATACTAAGAAGAAAATAGGAAAACAAAGACACATGCATCACCAATCCAAAAATCCCCTACAAAAATTACCAAACATTCAGCCTTGTTCTCTGTTCATGTACAACCCTATTCATCACATGTTGCCAGCCTATTGTGGCAATTTCGTATTCGAATTTTATTTAGAGAATGGTTCCGTTAAAATATACAATATTTTCCCATTTTTAGAACATTGTATTATTGATATATGAATTATTTAAAGTTGGAATCTCCATTTATAGGAATGAATAGATTTATGACATGAGGGTGTTTGCTGGAACTTACTAGAGCAACTTTAAAATTGTAAGGTTTTATAAACCTTACTTTTTACATTCTCAATACTCCACATAACTCATTAAGCATTAAAAGCTACAACCGGGCCAATTCTCTCTCTAAAAAACCCTATCCCCAAATCCTCCGCTCGTTTCAGCCTGATCCTCCGCCGCGTTGCCTTCCCCGGCGGGTCGCCGCACCCTTCGCCGGTGGATGGCCCATAGCTGCGCGTCCCGACCCCAATTACGCTCCAATCCAGGTATCCTCGGCCTTATAGGTGGATTTCGGGTGTCCTTAGTCGCGAACGGCGGGTTCAACGGCTCCGCGCCCTGTCCCTGTTCGGTCGACGACGGCGGGTTCGACGGCCCTTTGCCGAGGGTGTTCGATTCTCGGCCCCGACGGTGGATGGCCGACTTCCTTTGGTCGATTCAGGCTTAGGCTGGTGGTCGATGGCAATTTCGGTGTCTTTCTCCTCCGTTTTGGGTTCGACTGCTGCTAGGTGGTGCGTGGCTGGGGGTTGGGTGTGGCCCTGGCGCTCGGCTCGTCTGAGTCGCGGCGGCCGGTGGTTGAGGTGGATTGATTCTTGCCCTTGGGTCTCTGTTCCGCTGGTGTTGCGGTTTCAGGATGCCGGCAAGCCCGAACCTAGGCCAGTGGTGTTGGCCGGGTCTCGGGTAGCTGGAGTGTGGAGGGATGGTCGATACTCCTCTGGCTATGAGTCGATTTCATCCTTGGAGTGGTCCGGTGTTTGGGACTCGTCCTTGCTAGGCATTAGGTAGTGGCGGGAGTAGCGTTCCGGATGGTTGGGTCAAGCTATGGGATGGGTCGTATTTCGCTGGAGCATTGTGCTTGGTTCGGCTTTACCGTTGGGGAAGGGCCTTGTTTGTTTGTTTTTTAGGTCTTTCCGTCTTAGTTGCTCTCTTTGTGTTCGTGTCTGTTGTTGGTGTTTTTGGTTTGGGCCGTTTGGCCCCTGTGAACCCGAGTATCACCTTATTATCCCAATGGGATTCGATACTCGGGTATTACTCCGTTGGGGTCCTTTTAGTTATTGTTAGTTGTTTTAGTCGTTTTTAGTTGGTTAGTTTTAGTTGCGAGTTTTTATTCTAGCATTGCTAGTCGGGTCTCTAGGCGGTCTTCTAACCTGTCCTCCCACTTTTTCAGTTGTTGACTGCTGTATATTCAGTCGTTGACTGCTGTGTATTCGCACATTTGTGTATTTTGATTTATAATATCATCTGTCGTTTTGGAAAAAAAAAAAAATACTCCACATCATCCAAACCTCATTCTTACTCCTATTATATCACAAACCTCCAATAATTATAAACCTCACAAATCTTCTTTAGTGGACCCCGCATGTTTCTCACTTATTTTAATTTATATTTATATATTAATATAATTTATATTTACAAAAAACTTAATCAATATTTTTTACAATGAAATATTTATGATATATCACAATAAATATATTTTACGTACAACTAAAATTTCAAAAAACAAAATAAAAAAATAATGATAATATGCTAAAACTGACGTAATGTAACATTATTTAACATGCTAAAAAATATTTTAACATGATTTAACAATATGTTAAAAAATGATTTAACAGCATTAAAAATTATGATCCTAACGAATATTACAAAAGGAATTTTTTTTAAAAAAAACACACAAAATTCACAAAGGAGTGAAGCAGCGTTCAAAGCTCATATATTTGGAGCTAATGTTACTTTATAGATTGTTTTGAATTTTTATATATTAAAAAAATGATTAAAAACGATAGTTAACATTGTTCTTGCTAACAACACCTTGGGATAGCAGACTATGGAAAGAAGAAACCCGGCTTTGGAGGTTGTTCAAGAGGCCAGCTAATGTTACTTTATAGATTGTTTTGAATTTTTATATATTAAAAAAATGATTAAAAACGCTGAAATTAAATTTAATTTCTTAACACTAAATTTCTTTACACTTATATTACAAGATAGTTAACATTGTTTTTGCTAACAACACTATGGAAAGAAGAAACCCGACTTTGGAGTTCTTGCTAACAACACCTTGGGATAGCAGACTATGGAAAGAAGAAACCCGGCTTTACACTAAATTTCTTTACACTTATATTACAAGATAGTTAACATTGTTTTTGCTAACAACACTATGGAAAGAAGAAACCCGACTTTGGAGTTCTTGCTAACAACACCTTGGGATAGCAGACTATGGAAAGAAGAAACCCGGCTTTGGAGGTTGTTCAAGAGGGCACCGGTTTCGGAGGTTGTTCAAGGCCATACTGAACAAACATCCGCTATATGCAAGGTTAGAAAAAATTGAAAAAGTTTTTATATTCATATTACTAATTATTTCTTAGTAACGAATAACTACAAAAACTTGATTGATTATGTATAAAAAAGATTGGAGAGGATTTTTTTATTTCATATTAATAATCTATAAAAAATAACTACAAAATCTTGATTGATTATGTATAAAAAAAATTGATTTATACGTACTAAAAATCTTGATTTATGATGTATACAAATTCAATCCTATAAGCATGAAAAGAATTATAAAATATTTTAAAATTATTCATTAAGTATTTTCAAAAAAATTATCTAGAAAATAGAATGTTATAAAAGAATGGTGAAAATTTCAAACATGTTCAGTAAGTATTTTCAAAAAAATTATCTAGAAAATAGAATGTTATAAAAAGGATGGTGAAAATTTTTAACATGTCAATAAATTCATTTCAATATCTATTAAAATAATTTTTATTATATTTTCAAAATATTTACACAAATATTTTAAAATAATTTATATAGATAAAAGTAAGACTTTTATTGAGTAGTAACAACTATGCATTTATTTGCACGAATAAAGTGGACGCAATTTTTTCTTGAATAGTGTAATTCATTCATATGTTTAAATATTTATTTTGATTTTGTAGTCATACTAGACAAACACTAATACATGCCCTTTATCTGATACTTATAAACTTCATTTAGCAATCTTGAAACTTTAGGACCTTTTAATGAAGTCAAACAGACGAGTTCTACTTGGAATGAATCCAAGAATGTAATCCATGATCACAAATATACAATTTAATATATGGAAGAATCATGAATTAAATAAGATCTGGATAAAGAAAACCATTAAGTTACGTTCGTATATCTTAAGTTCAAGTGTCTAACTCAGATTTGGTCATGCTAAAATCTTCGCTAATAGTTCATGTACTCTGTACTTATTTTCATATACAGTGTCCCTTTTCTCTTTATGAACTTATATCCAACAGATGAAAATTCAAACAGCTATTGATTTGCACAATGCTAGTTACAATAACTTTTGGGAAGGAATATTTTTCAAGTTTAAACCACATTTAATTAGACTTTTTCCATCAAGGTAAAATCCTATAGTAGGAATCTGCATAAGATAACTTAAAGCCACAAGAATTTCACCTGAATAAATTTCATAGTCCACACAAGGGAAAAAGATAGATTATATGGCATTGACTCCAATAATTCACAACTCAATTATACATCACTACATATACAAATCATAGCTTCAATAACAATAAGCACATTTACTTAGGCAAGCAAAGGCTGATTAATGATACCTGAATATGTCCCAAAACCTTCAGCATTCCATTCTTTGAACTACAACTCCAAGCCGGGCAGCAAACTTTACTACACTGAAACTTACTGTCATAGTAAAAAAACCAAATCTTTGTCCACCAAATTGACAGTATACACCAAATCTTCAGTTCTTCAAATCAAACCCATAAAAACTTACTGTCACAAAAACCAAATCTTTGTCCACCAAATTGACAGAATACACTAAATCATCAGTTCTCCAAATCAAACCCATAGACCCCATCATTTTGCAAGCTCATATCAAACACTTCACCATTCACATTCTCACCCTTTTCACGACCCTTTTTGCTCCTCCACAGTTTTTGAATAGGTTCACCTTGCCGCCGGTTATCCCCATTATTCCTTCTATAATCCCTAGAGTTCTTTCTTTCGGAATCACTCGAATAAGTTCTTGTATTTCCTTTCTCCCTAATTTTTCCACTATAATTCCCACCTTCACCTCCTTTGGCACCATCCAAGCTTCCACCTTTTCTTGAACTCCTCAGATTTCTCTTCGAATTCTTATATTCTCCCCTGTTTTTACTTTGCAGACCTGTTTCGCCCACACGTCCACCAACCGGGCCAGGGCTCGATTCTTCTTCCAGACCCAAACCATCCGAATCTTCCAAAGCAGCAGCCAATTTTCGATTCGGTTGGAGGCTATGAACAACCCCTTTCGGGAAAAACCTGGAAGACGGCAGCCCGTTATCGTGCCTGAACAATTCCGGCCCGTCCCTTTCCGACCACATATCCATCCCGCCGGGCTTCTGAAACCGGTCCGCCAGCACCTGCAGCTGCTCGTCGGCGCTCGCGGAGAACAAATTGGGCGGCTTCTCGACGGCCTCCCAGGGGCGCTCGAGCTCCGTGACGGCGGCCTTGAGCTCGGCCCGCTTCCTCATCTCGTATATCTGGCGCTCTCGGGCCAGTCGGGCTTTCAGCAGCTGCTTGGATTTCTTCGCCTGCATTCGCTTCCACTGCCACTTCGAGACGCCGCCGGGGTAAGTGCGGGGACCGCCGCCCATACGAATCTGCGTCAATTTGTAGGGAATTGAGGTCTTTATCGAGAGGTTAGAGAGTCTTGTGGTGAGGGAAAGCACCGATCGATCTGAAATGAAGCCGATTGATAGGGTTTTCGCCGACGAGAGGGATTCTGGGGTTACTGGAACTGTAAAGGACATCTGCAAAATCGACATGTTTTTTTTTCATGCGCGAAGTGAATTTGCAGCTCAGAGATCTGAAAATCTGAAGGGAAATGTGTGCGGTTGTGAGTGTGTGTGTGGGTGTGTGAACAGGGACAAAAAGAGAGTTGAAGATGATGACGAAGAAGAAGAGCTGTGGTCTGTGAGAAATGAACAACATGAGGTGGAGATTAATTGGGCTTTGATTTAGGGTTTTAGTTAACGTAATGGGCTAGGCAGATGAATTTTTGAAGATAATATACTTATTTGGGCCGTGCTGTTCAGTTAGTGGACTCATCAACGGTCTGAACCCATGTCATCAACTTAATTATTTATTTCATATGCTGGCCTGGAAATTAACCTCTAGTATAGCACAATCGAACACGCACAAAACAAAGTATGTTGGTAATTTTGACGAACAATTACATGAACGAGCTTTGATGAACAATTACATGAACGAGCTTGAAGGTGAATTTTGTTTCGACGAATGGATATGAACGGTGTTCAAACATAAACGAACACGAGCACAAAATACTCAAATTAGCCTCGTTTGATTCTATTATAACACTATGCGTCCTTTGAGTTACGGCCCACCAAGATATAATATTGACATCGCAAGTTTTTACTGATTCCACAATTCGAATTATTTGAAGTCTAAATTAACGTTCAATTCACTTTCTCTAAAAATTATATTATCGTATGGAAATAATCACCTACTTACCATGGCACGAAGTATATTAACTCGTGGGCATGTGAGATGGACTGATCTTTCATAACACTAGTACGTACCCCATGCGATGTACGGGACATAGATATTAAATAAGTTATTTTTACATCTTTGTCCGTTTAAGTCTAAAAAATAATAGGGTTATTATCTATTTTCTACCTCTTTTAATCAACGTTAAGTCTAAAAAACAATAAGGTTATTATAAGTCGGGACAGAGATATTAAATGAGTTATTTTCACATCCTTGTCCGTTTAAGTCTAAAAAATAATAGAGTTATTATCTATTTTCTACCTCTTTTAATCAACGTTAAGTCTAAAAAACAATATGGTTATTATAAGTTTTTTTCCACATCTTTTAATCAACGTTGTTTTTTTTTAGCCAGAACATTAAATATGAGCATGTTAGGGCTAACTTGTAAAATAATTAATATATTATCTCACTAAAACATTTATACTAATAAAAATTTAATTTTAGCATATAAATTTATCATTTGATATAAGAGAAAATAACAATTTTACTTATTGTTGTTCACTATATAATATGTAATTATTATTTTATTATATAATAAAAAGGAATACTGTTAAATAGTGTGGTAGAATTGTTATAAAATTATATGAATTATTTTTTTAACAATATGGATTTATTATCTGTTTATGATTTGATAATATAATTATAATATATTTTTAATGATACAATCTGAAATCGGATTACAGAATTTCAATACATAGATAATAAAATTTTTGCTAAAAAGATAAGAAAGAAATTTTGATTTCAATCTACAAAAAATTTAAAACGATTTTATGGGATTTCGTTGACTAAACGGATTTTATGGGATAAAACAAATAGAAGATAAGAAGAAAATATCAAATATACAAAAAATTAAAGCCGGATTTTTTTGCAGAAAAACAAATTGTATGGGAATAGTAATAGCATTAATTGAATCGCATAACATTAATTTCAATATAAAATAATTAAATAAAATACATGCTGTAAGTAGTAATAGCATTATGCCTATTTTATCTTGTGACAATAATTGAGTAATAAATATCTGATGATATGCCTATTTTATCTTGTGACAATTAGTGACAATTAAGAATTAACATGTCCCATATCATAATGAGATATTCAATAATTCTAGTGTGTTACAAATAGAATTGTCAAAACCAAATCGAGTCGTTTTTTGAGTTCTGCTTAGCTCGGCTGATAAACGAGTTGATCTCGAGTTTGTCTAGTTAACAAGTTCAGCTCGACTTGTCTTGTTAAGACTCAAATAATAAGGTTTTAACATAATGTCTTACATTATTAAATTAGTTTGACTCGTTAACTTTGATAAATGTGTTGAGCTCGAAATTATTTATCGGCTGTCGAACTTGGATAGTCTAAAGCTCTAGTTTGAAAAAACACATACAAAGNAAACACACAAAGCTCTTTAACTTATGGTCCTCTCTCTAAATAAAAATGTTGGTTACTTTCATATATACTTCACAGTTGTGTTCCTTTCACTTGTTAAATATGGACACATATTTTTCTGATAATGGATAAAAGTTTAGCAAACATATGACTGAAAAAAGCCAAGATGAGGCGGTTTGCATATCGACAAAATAACACAGTCCACAGCATTTAATTATCGAGACACAAATGTACTCGAAGCAACAAATGCAATTATGTTTTTACACCAAATTTTTGGAATGAGATTTTCTATTTTGCTTTAGATTATATTTCGTGTTTTATTTTTGTTCGGTAAACATTTGCACAAAATGATGTCGCATATTTATACACGTGTTATTCATAATTAAAAAAATGGAAACACTAGATATTATCCCCAAATGTCCTACTTTTTTTATTAATACCAAACTATATAATATTATTTAAGTAGATCTTAGTTAGATTTAAGGTGGATATTGTTTATGTGTGATTTTTCACTATATTTATATAGTATCTAGAGTTTATTCATTGCATTATTGGTGTATAAATTGTTTTATTGTGCTATAATTCTATATCTTGTTGGAAAGGTATTACACGTGCTTGTTTTGTAGATATTTTTACATATTTGTAGAGCTTGTGACTATTGGAGGCGCATGGTGAGTACCTAAGACCCTCGAGATAATGAAAGATTGATGCACTGATGAAAAAAATAGAAGAAACGGGTGAAACTAGCAAAAAGTAGAGTGCAGATTTCTGACACGTGGCATGGCCGTGTCACCTCAACGGAGAGAATTCGAAGCCCAGGAACCTGACACAGGCTGCGACACGGACGGTGACATGGGCAGAATGGTCGTGTCACGCGCAGAGGCTGGTTTTTATTTTGTGTCTATTTTGAAAAGAAGAAGGGTTTTGGACATTATAAAAGACATATTTAACTTATTTTTATAGGGGGAGAACGTGGAACACAAGAAGAGGAGCCCTAGAACAAACAAGAGAAGCAATTGGGAAGCAAAAAGAAGATCCAACTACGAAGGAATCAAGGAGATTGAGAGATCGACGAGATTTCTAGTTTTTCTTTCTTCTTTTTTTTGAACTTTTATTTATCATGTCGATTTCTAATATGTCTATGTATTTGAATTCGAATATGAGTGGCTATTTTATTTGATTCTAAGACTTGGTAGTAGATTAATATGTTGGGATTTTGGATAATTTATTGTAATTGATTGTTTTCTTTTGAATCCTATTCAAATATTTTGTTCTTAACTCATGTTTAGCACTTGGTCAATGTTTTTACATGTTTGACAATATTGTTCATAATTCGAGAGATGAGTTCAATGGTAGGTCTTCAATATTTGACACAATTTACTTGCTTGAATCGAGAGATTAGTAAGCCGTTGTGAGGATATTAGATCTTTTAATCCATTTGGAGTTGAATTGCATGTGTTGAGTGGAGACGCTAATATATGTGATTTAATCTACGGTTTTATCGATCTCGAGAGGGACGATAAGCTAAATTTGTGATCATCTTATAAGATAGATAGAGGAAACATTTAGTGGTGATATTTCTGAAGGAACCCAACTGTTAATGGAAATTACAGTCTTAGAATCTATCATTCTCATATATTTTCTTACGTGTTTTTCTAGCTAGTTCTTTATTGTTGCTTTATTTTCCTTTAATTATATCTTCTTAGTTTAGTTAATCCATCTCATACTCGGTTGTCTAAATAAAGTTGACACTATCATAATCTAGTAATTGGTACAATAATTATTTGGTCTCTTGGAATACGACCTTGCTTGCCACATACTACGAGTGAAGCCGTACATTTGCGGTCGAACTTTAAAAATATAGGCGAACAGATATATAATGATTGAAAAAAATATATATATAGAGTGGCTTACTGGCTTTCAATGAGAATGAGAAGAAAGGTTTCAAATCAATTATAGCCCCCCAACAATTGTGTTTAAGAAGTACTCCATGTTTCAGTTAGTTATGTTCGCATTAAGTTCGAAATTAATTCAGTGCTCATTAAAGAGTGATGGTTGCAGGATCATGTTGTGCATGGAAAAAACTGAAATGAAATTGAAAACGAAATAAAATAAAATAAAATAAAATATGAAATTGAGTAGACGGATATAACTTGTAGTGAGATACACTTTTATTTAATGGAGAAATTAATAATGAAAAAAAAAGTAGAAATGCATTGCAAAAAATCATAAAATTCAAGGACCTTTAGTCATTCATGTCAAGACCAGAATTATAAGCGAGTCGGTCAAACTCGAGCTAAGTGGAACTGATAAATGAGCTCAAATTTTGCCCATATATTAATAAACAAGCCGAGGTCAGTTAAAAGTTTTAAAAATTACATAAAAACAATTATTCTCAACACTTAAATGAACTCTAAACAATCTTGAGATAATCGAATCAAATCAAGTCAAGCTCACGATTAATTCATTTCATTTAACAACTTTAGCTAATAAAACTCAAATGTGTCGCACTGAATTCCGAACCATCAATTTTTTATGTGTGGGTTTTTTATTCGACGACTCGAAACTCTTCAAATTAATGGTATAGTTGAGATTCTTCAAATTTTTATCCGAATCTTTATTCAATATGCCCAATTTTCATCTCATTCTCCAAACTTACACGAGGTGCACAAACCAAGCATTTTTTTTCATTGACAATATAAATGAGAGTATGGTCCAAAGCAATATGCTTTCTTTGGGGATAAGAATAAGATCTTTCTTCTATTATTTTTTTTAATCCCCCAAGTCAACTCCATGACAAAATGGGGGGGAAAAAAAAAAAGAAGGAATAAAGTGTTATTTCGATTTCTTGTATTATATAATTACAGTTATTATAAGAATGTCATTTTTCATAGGATTAATTATGCAAGATATCGACACATCATCTAATCAGTTAATCAGGTTAAAAAAACATACTGAAATTAGAATATAAATTATCAAATAATTTTAGAAATTTATATATGTTGAATCTTTTCGATGTGATTAATAAATAATATTGTGAAAGTATTTCAACCTAAAAAATGCAGTAACTAACAAGTTAAACGTCACATCACAAGAATATTTAAATAAATCTCTGATTTGTTGGCTATAGACCATAATCTATTGGAGCAAATCTAGAGCAAAAAGGAGATATGCAAGGATTATAAGGATAATACTACTTAATTTAGAATGTGAAGTTAAAGCAAGATCTATATAGCTATATACCACCATATATATTGGAGCAATTCTAAATCCAAAAAGGGGATATTTTAAGGATAATGCTATTTTAATGTGCACTAAAAACTAAGGTATATTATAAGAAAATGAATTGTGCTATATAGTAATATAATGAGTGATATAATAATACGTGTGGTACGATTAGGTGGTTTACATTTAAGGGAGATTTTACAGTTCCGTTACGGAATCATTTTATTGAAATTGGTAACCGTTAGATCAATTATCCACGACGATTACATGATGATCTAACGGTTACAAATCCCGACAGAATGATTCCGTAACGAGATTGTAACATTTTCCTACACTTAATATCAATTTTAAAATTAATAATTTCTACGCCCACATCATTTATGTCATTCATTATGTCAAAAAATTATATTAAAGTAACTTTATTCTTAGAAAATTGTCAAAATTGCAACGTGGATATATTACAACATAATTTCAACTTAAATTCCAATATTTTGGCGTTCATTGAAATATTACAAAAAAAATATTCTGTTGAATAATTTTTTTATTTGAATTATCTTCAACATTGACAATTGGAATGGCGGTTTTTATAATTGACCGAAAAAAATTTTAATGAAAATCTTATAGAAATTAATTGTTGGAAGAAAATATTATTTGAGTTATCAAATTTCAACCAAAATTTTTAATAGAAATTCAATTCCAAGTAAAGGAATATCATTGGAGTTCCAACAAAAATTATAAAATTGAGATATTGTTGGAATGTATTTTACATTGGTTTTTTACTGTAAAATGATATTTCTTTAAGTGACATGAATTGTTGGTATAATGGATAAACCAATATATATACAAGCACATATCAATTTCATTACATTAGTTACCAACAAACAATGTAGGAATTTATAATCAAATAATATAAATTCTATAACAATTATCCTAGAACATGCGTTAATTATAGGAAATCAACATCGCGCTAGATTATAGATCATAAGGACTATAAAGAATACCTGATCCATTGAGATTGTGTCTAGATGTGGAATACCTTATCATCAATCTCCGAATTTCATCTCTACGAATGTTGACACGAACACGATCTGGATCACGAACACTTCATCGGGGTCGATTTTATGGTCTTCCTCAACTAAATCACCTTATTCCTTATATGGGACCGTCATTCTCAATTCCGATGGGGAGAAAAGAGAACTATGTTTGATTTAGTATATTGGGGACCATAACCAAGAGGATTTTTATATACTATTAGGGTAGACCACCCATTATCACCTAACCCTAATAATATTAGGTATCCACTCAATCAGCCCATATCAATTTACGTAGTCCATGGACTCTATTTTATTTAGATCACTTAATTGAGTCCATTAATTAATTGAATAGTTAATATAATTGTATATAATATGTTGCCCATAATTAGATTATATATAGGAAATAAAATATTTCCTAACAAACAATGCCTGTGATTCAAGCTGCCTGTTCGCTTTTCGCGACAGGATAAAAAGAGAAGATCAGTTCTTTGACCCTTATTCAGTCTTTACCTTTCAGATATATAATTGCAGTATTATGAATAAAAATGATGAGATATTATAAGGTGGGATTGGACATAGATTATCTTTTAAAAAATCTATATCTATATCTATATATATAAAAAGAGGTTGTTGAAAAAGTACATTAATAGAAAGTTTGACCATATAAATATAATGTTTGACTTACTATTAATGGAAAGTTCAAAAGAACACATGTGAATCTTTAGTAACAAAATCTAAATCCTATTTTTTTGGTAACAAATTTGGAGATTCTTATGGAAAAATTTGAATCCCATATTTTTCGTATTTTATTTTACTTTTTTACCAAAATTTAAATCTTTTTGGTAAAAAATTTGGAGATTCTTATGCAAACCGTGCAAATTGGATACAAATTTAGGAAGCAAATAGTTGTATAATTCTTAACCAATTCTTCCAATCTTATTGAATAATTTTTTCTTTCAAAAGAATTGTGTAAATTGGATAAAGCCACATGCAATTTTTATTTTAAAATAAAACTGATATTTGGACGGGATGTACATTCAAAATTGTGTCCACATTTTTTGGTAACAAAAGTGGTTCATCATTGATATTTAAAGTCACCTTATCCAATTATTTAGGAAAAATTATATGCAACTTTTCAAAATTTAAATACATCAATTTTTTTGGATTCTTATATTTTTTCTTAACCATGTTTTACCGAGATTTTGGTAAGTTCATATCATTTTTTTTTTGGTTAAGTTCATATCATTTTCTTTAGGAAAGAGACAGTTGCATAAACATTAACAATTTATTTTATTTTTTTATTAGAATTATTTTCAATTCAATTTGTTTGGTACAAAAATTGATGCAATGTTAGGAAAATTTGGTTGCATTTTTAGAAAAAAATGATGATTTTTTTTATTTGGTTTAAAAAAAATCGGATCAATTTGTTTGATAAAAAAATCGGTTTATTGGTAGAAAAATCGGTTTCATTTCCGGAACTAACTAATGATTCTTTTTAATTTTTCTTAATTGAAATTTAGAATTAGATTTAAAATAAGTAATGAGTGAGAATCCCTAAAAATTTTACTCTTTTTTGTACTTTAATTTTGTTCAATAAATAAGATATTTTAATTTTTTTTTAAATTTGTTGACTAATAACTAATAATATGCAATTTTGGATAAATGCGAACACCTATGTAGTACTTTACGTGCCAAAGAATCAAATCAATAATGTTGTACATAAGAAAGTGTTTAATAACATATAAATTTTATTTTCATGAAATTTTTAATGGCAAAAAACAATTTAAATACAAAAATATTTTTTAAAGAATATATATATAATAAATGCTCCCGTGCATCGCACGGGCACCGTACTAGTTAATATTTAAAATGATGAGAAAAAGTGAAAAAACAAATAACTGGAAGGTTGAAATACTTTTTAGTTTGTGAATAAATATGAAATAAATGATAACAATTAAAGTTGATGTATAATAAATATATTTAAGAATATAATTTTATCAAATGATTGTAGTCAAAGTTGGGTTTTAACGAGTCTGATCGCACAAATGACTCGTTCCATTTAACACCTCTAGCATCTCATTAATGAATAACGCATGTCGATATTGATGTGCTATTTGTACACTTGTCATTTATCTAATTAAATAAGAAAAAAAAAACCTAAAACATGAAAGCAAAGTAGAAGATCTAGTAGTTTCTTAGCAATAAATAATAGTTTGATTGAATATGGTTTTATTGGAAATAAATTTTGATTGGTGAAAAAATGTTAACAGAAGAATTTAAGAAATATTTTAAATTAATATAGATTGATGTCACAAAATGTACGAAAAAATGTCAAAATAATTATTGGTAATGGTGATTGGATGAATAATATTTTTTTTAGAGATAATTGTATTGTTAATTTGTTATGCATGATTTTTAATCTAAATTTAAGATTGAAAAATGTGAGTGGAGAAAAGACCAAATTCTGTCCTTTTCCTAATGATGTGGATCTAATTAAAAATTAGTACTATAAGATTTATTTAATTGACATTTGATTAAAATCTTATGATCTAATCATGTCATGTCTGA
>BKCP01012181.1:1387931-1414070 GCA_008636005.1 Striga asiatica | reverse complement strand
AGATTGAGTAAAATTGTTGCTGCTGAGAAATTTGTGGAGGACGAAAAAAAAATTGTATTGTATAATGAAAGTAGGATTATTTATTTGTTCATAAGCAAAAATATGAGTACGAGGACGTTATACAACTGTGATATTTAATTATTTATACAACAACTTTTATTTAGAAACTTTAATTGTAAGGTAACAAATTTAAGAAGTTAGTGCTTAATTATCATGATAGTCTGATATAACATTGCTATGATAAAAACTGAGGCAAACCAAAGTTTGAGAATTTTAGAAGCTCTAATTTTGTTTATACCGAACACTACTCTGAGTATGAGCGTTCAATAAACTCTGATCGATTGAGTTTTTCGAGCACAAGTGTTGAAACATTTATAATTGGAAACATAATCTTTCTTTTTTATACATAGGAATGTTTTCTACTGAAAATAAAATAAAATGAATCACATATTAATATTGTCTCTGAGTAGTTTCATGTTCGTTATATTACCAAATCGTGCAGACATTTTTGTTTAAATTAACTTGATTATCAAATAAACGAGTTTTATTCGACCTAGACCAAATTTCCATTAGTTAATACTAAATACATATGCATTGCACCATAGAAACAATATAACATCTAAGTAGTTAATTTGCTTGAAGGGGCTTTATTTGAGGCCCAAAATGTGGAACTTGGAAGGCCCACTTTTTGTTACCAACATTTTTTAGCCCAATTTCCCATGTTCGGTTGTTGTGGGTTAATCAAGAAGATTGGACTTGGTAAAGGTGGTTCAAGCTCGATTCATTTCAAACTTTGACTTTGACCGAGCTCGTTGACTTTGATTGTGTCGAGAACTAAATCTCCTGCTTAAGATTAAGAACCAAATAGTTTAAGGATTTGTGGAAAGCAGATATATTTTTAGCCTTACCCGAATCATTTAGACATGAAAAAAAAAACAAAAAAAACTAAGATATAAATATTTCAATTTATTATATAAAGTTTAAAAAACACTTTTTGTATTTTGTATATTCACTTTAACAATATCCAATATTAAATGGTTAAAATGATCTTATGTATCTTTCAATAGTATGTTTTATCATCACATTCTTTGTATCTTGTGCTAAAATTGTGTTGAAATGTACAAAAAAAAATTGTTAAATTCATGCATATATGCTCCCGTGACTAGACACACGGTATTTAACACAAGATACGATTGAAATGTACATATCATGCATCCAACACACAGTGGATGATGAATCTCCACGTGTGTTTGCTTCCTTTGATTTGTCTCATGACCAAGTACAACTTGTTAGTTTTTTCTAAAATTTTATATTAATGTTAATAATTAGATTCTTTACAACCTAAGAATAATTGTGTACTAATTGTTTCAACTCATGAGACATTAATACGTGAACTGATTCAATGTAGTTGTAATTATCATGTAATTTAAGTATTTAACATGTTGTCACGTTCATCACTTGCGAGTACTTTTTACAGCTTAAATATTATATAGTTAGTCTTTAAATGTTAAACTATTGACATATTGAGATTCTTGGATGATTTTTCAATAGGAAATTTGACTCCTACGATCGTCTCAACAGTAAAATCAACACATTAATGAAAGGAAGATTCGACTGGAAATTTTACTCACAATAGCATCTCAATCATTAGATCAACAAATTAAATGAAGTTTCAACAGGAAATTCCACGCACACATGTGTCTCGACCGTCAAAACAATACATTAATTAAAGGAAGTTTTAGTGGGAAATTTCACTCAAACTAGCATCTCAACCATTAGATCAACAAATTAAATGAGGTTTCAGAGGGGAATTCCACCCCACTTGCTTCTCAACCGTCGAATCAACACATTAATTAAAGGCATTTTCAGCGGAAAATTTCGTCCACGTTGGCATCTCAACCGTCAGATCAACACATTAAATGAAGTTTCAACGGGGAATGTCACCCCTTACTTGTATTTCAACCGTCAAATCAACACATTAATCAACGACAGTTTCGGTAGAAAAATTTGTCCATGCACGTTGACATTTGAACGTCAGATCAACACATTAAATGAAGTTTTAGCGGAAAATTTCACACGCACTTACATTTCAACATTCAGGTCAATATACTAAATGAAGCTTCAGCATGAAATTTTACTCATACGTATGAATAAAATTTTATTCGTCAGATCAACATCGACCTATACGAACATTAGTTTACATGCGCATGATCGATGTAGCATTTAAGACACACACATTAATAGAAGTTTCAACGGATAATTCTATCCGCACTACCCACATTGGTGTTTTAATTTTCAAATGAATACATATTTGCACGAGTAAATATCGCGTGTAATCCATCGGTTCATACTACCACACTTGAATCCAATTATCATAATTTCAGCTGGATAATTACCGACAAGTTTGTGGGACTACATGAGTAACTTGTTAAGCTGCAATTTGCACATAAAAATACCAACTAATTCAACCTGAAATGTGATATATGTTGTCAAAAGAGAAAAGAAAAAGGCAATAATTACATCACAAAATACCTTTTATATTTCAATCATGACAAAGCTTATGTTATCATCATGATTCCCTCCCTCTATATAATCAAGCCGTTAATTGATCTTGATTTGTTTTATAATTATTTGAAGGCCCATGATTGATACTAATCAGGCTTATATTTTTGTGCCCAAATATAATGCATGTGGGGATTTGTCCCCAACAAAATGATCTTTTTAGGTAGAGGAGGTGGACTGGCCACATCATGAGAAGAACAAGGCTTAATAGCAATCCCATTTCTTTTAATGAATTATGATTTGTTTTATATTGATTTGTGATAAATGGAACTTGGGATGTAAACAAGACGAATTCGAACTTTATTCGAGCTTAAGTTTGAGTCTTTATAAAGCCGAGACAATAAATGTGGATTGATTTTTACTAGTTTATCAGCATTATCGAGTCGAACTCAAACAGTAAAAAAATTACATAAAAACTTCTATTTTCAAGTCGAGCTGAGTCGAACTCACGAACGGCTCAAAGATGAGTAAACAGGATATTGTTAGTGCAAAACAATTTGAGAATCATATAAAATTGAATACTAGAATGCACCGATTTGAAACCATATACAATTGAAAATCAAATACCTTGAAATGTACAATCGAACTGTACCAAATATACACCAAATACTGTAAGAATATCGAACTAAAAGTGAATCGAAACTGTTTAGTTCAACTTTTGTTCGGTTATCTATATATTCTACGTTTCCTTCTTTTACAATTCCGCTTCTACTCAATCCTAAGTATTAACAATAACAGTTTCGTCGCCAATTGTCGTGGAAAAAGAAAGGAGGCGAAAAAATTAAAGAATTTTATTTTTTGGGCGTCATTAGGTGTGTAAACAAGCCCAGTCAAATTCAAGTTCGAGTCTATATTAAGTTGAGCCGATAAATGAGTTCGAGTTTGACTCGTATATTATCATCAACAAGTCGAACCGGAGATCTAATGGGCGATGTAATAATCAGAAGGAAACGGGTGTGGTCGCATGCATGTGAAGCGCAGCATAAGAATGTGAGTCTAGGTGTACCTTAGTAAAGTTCAATTCCAAAACCAATTGGTGGTAGGAGTAACTCACTAGCTATGCTCATAAATTAGACATAATTTCTCTGTATAAACGATGTGAGACAATTCACAAGAGATATTCTAATAAGCGAGTTATATAAAGTTACAAAAAAAGAATCATATTTTTTTTAACATTAACAAGCCGAACTTGTTAGCTACTCGAACTTTAACTAGTCGAGTTGAACTCACAAACGACTTATTTTATTTAATAGCTCAAGTTATTTTAAACACTAAACATACCACAATTTGGTGGACGTGTAGTGGAATCACACTTCATGTTTGTATTAGTGTGCAGTTATATATAGACATTTATGCGCATTTCTTGTTGTGTAACCACTAATGGGGCCCTTCCCTTTAATCCAGGATTTGTGTTCCTGTGGGGGAGAAAATGAGTAAATTGCAATTTTTGTTATGTTCCAATTTTTATTTTTTATAGAAAAATTCTATATAACTGATTTGTATTTCGTCTTGTATGTCAAATGAATATACTTTCTTNGAAAAAAAAAAAAAAAATTGTAGGCCGTCGGGAAAAGCACATGTGTCGTTTAAGTAATTTTTTATTAAAAAATGAAATAAACACTTCTTTTTAGTGTTTTTTCATAAGTATACCTGGACGATGTAAGAGGATTAATATAAATAAATAAATAAAACATTGTCTAAGCATTGGAGCATTGATTTAATTTAACCCAATACTTGTGTGGATTAAGTGAGATTTTATTTCACTGCGTTTATGGCATCTTAAAACCATACGTATTTTTTACTTTTTGAGACAACAATTGGAACATCAAAATACAACACAAGTATAATGCGCATGCCATTTGGACAAATTACTTAATTAGTGATGTATAATTATTAAATTTATTTAATTAGGTAAATTAAGGTACAAGACAAGATAGTCAACTGTCCAAGTCTATTAGATGAGAGCGATGGTTTAAAGACAATTTAGTAACTTTACTAATAAAATGTTTAATGAGCTTCAGTCAGTCGAGCTTACCAACGACTCGTTTCGTCTAACTATTCTATCAATAAGAAAGAACCTACGTTGCAATAACTCCCGCATTTATTCAAACAGGCATGATTCTTGTTTCTTTCTCTCATTTCCATTCTTTTTAAATTTATATTATCAAAAAAAAAAGTGGAATTCAAAAAGATGTTGAAGTTGGCGGGAAGAGTCAATATCCACATAAAGGTTTGTTAAGAAAAAGAAGAAGAAAAGGAAAGAAGAATATATTAATGGACTCTTGCTTATGAATATTGGAGGGAGGCAGTGAAATTTGAGGACCACACAATGAAACAAGGTGTGAAAAATTAGGCTAAGTTCAATTAAATGTTTCACCTTTGAATAGGTGTGAAAATTCTTCAAGGTTAGTTAATATTTTTTTAAGATATTAGAATTAGTATAAATTGAAATAAATGGTTGAAACTAATACCTTGATATAAAATGACAAAACAAAAACAAAATAAATGACCGGCCAAATATAATAATTCAAGTTAATTTAAGCTATGTTAAGTGTTGTTTGAAAAATATATTTGTAAAGAAAAATTGTATATTAAATGAATTTTTGATAAACAATAGCTATTCCTCTTAATTGCTTAATAGTTAGACAATCATGTAATTCAAACAAATATATATTATTCCATACCATATATCATATTTTAAAAATAATACGAACAACATTATGACATTTTGTAAGATAAACATGCATTATAAAAAGTTTAGGACTATAATGGTTATGCACCCTAACATCATACGACATTTTGTAAAACAAATATGCATTTTACTTAATTTTTAATAAGAAATTATATGACTGAAATACTCATACTACCTCTCATCACCATTTGTGTTTGCTAAATTGACTTTTCCTATAATTTCCATCATCTTCTTCTACACATTGTCTTTTATGAATAATTAATTTATCCATAAAGTAAGTATTAAATTAGCATCATGTATATACTAAATTATTTAAAGGCAAAGTGCATTTACACAACAAAATGTTTGCATGTTTAGTTACTTTCCTAAACAACTTGACATGTCATGTGCGATTATGTCATCAAAGAGCTTAAAAAAAAAAAAAAATTCACCAACAGAATCATGAAATCCAGCAAGGGCAGCATTGTCAAATCCCAATCCAATCGGTGGCAAATCCGTTACTTCACACTTTGCTTTTTCTATTTTATTTTATTTTTTAACTTTATACTACGTGGCACCGCTGCCCAGCCAATCACAACGCCGCCGACACGTCGTCGGTCGTCACCACCTCGAAGAAAAGCTTCTTAAATCGCGTAATCCTTATTAAAGCGACAGCTAATATACCCTGAATTAATGCCATAATCAATTATCATTACCTTAATCAATTTACTCTGACATTCCCCAAAAGTAAAAGGTGAAAATTTTGAAGAAGGTGAAATTCATATTTTAGTTCTTTATTTTTAAACAGTACCAGCAATTAGTGGGTACGCGTCTCCAGCCAATTTTACTATCAAAATTAAATGTAGATTTAAATTAATTAAAATTTTGATAAAATATAAACAGCACTTCTTCATACTTAGTTCTTATTTGGATCGATATTTTTTAATATTATTGATATTTTTAAACATTAAATCACTATGATTCAATATTTTTAAGAAAAAAAGGTCATCGCATCAATCAACCATTGGTATTTGATATTACCGATAATATCGGATACAAGAATTAAAACATTTGTAAAAATAACTTATTGCAAAAATGATACTTGTTCGATTTTAATAAACATAAATAAACTAGCTGATACGTAATAAATTAGTTTATAGTATATAATTTAATTTCAAGGTTATACTTATGATATGATTTAATATTTCATAAAATTAAATCATAAGCTTGTTTTTGAGTTATATAGGGCACGCTTGTTTATTAATTAATTATAAACATTTGTAAGAATAATTAATTTGTATTATTTAATTATATAAATAATATTTTAGATAACAAAATTAAATTAAAATTGAATTACTTTGAGTATAAATTAAATTTGAAGAAATTATTTAGTAAACAAGCATGCCCTTAATTAGCCTATATAAACTTTAGGAAAATATATATTTATAAAAGCTGTCGTGCAAATGTGCAATAGATAATATCAATATTTAAAATATTGGTAAAAAATTAGAACAGTTATTTTTATTTTCTTCTCTTTTGTCCCAACCTAATATAAACCGAACCGCACCTGCCTCACATGCGGACCAAGTGACCTGTGTCAGACGCTGGGACCCACCACCACCACCATTTGAAAAAAGTGCCACCGTCCTTAACCTTTCCCCCGCCGTGCGTGCTTCCACTTGCCGCCGCCGCGCCTGCGCTTCACCCCTGCTAGGGTTTCCCCTTGTCCCGCCTCCAATTATACCCGTCTCTCTCTCCGTGGGCCACCATTGATTTTTTTCCCCCACACATCTAACACTCCGTGATTGCTATAATTAAACCTTGAACCAGCAGCAAAAACACATTCCCACATATCCTTTTTAAATTACCCGCGCCATTGATAGTTTCTTCCGTGCTCAGCACAAAACCGCGAAAAATCCTCTGCTACTGATTATGGCGCAGGAGCTCGAAGATGGAGAGTTTTGGCTCCCGTCGGATTTTCTCACCGACGATGACGATGAGCTGTTGCTGGACTTCAAGCCCGACCGGTTGAAGACGAAGGCGGGCGGCGAGTTCAGCCGTGGCTATGCGAGCTCGTTCGGTTTCAACTCGGATCTGAGCTCGCCGGTTGACTCGGTTACTGGCTCCACCGAAACAGAGAGCGACGAGGATGACTCGGTCTCTGTCGCCGGGCTAACTCGGAAGATGGCTCACTCCACTTTCCTTGACTTCGATATGTTTTCCGAATTCAATCGGAAGGTAAATGTTTCTCACCCCATGTTTTTCCCTATTTCTGTTCTGGTTTATCGATTTTTAAAATTAATTTTGGAAATTTAGTTGCAGAATTTTAAGCTATCGAGCTCCCCACAATCAACCCTGTGTGCTTGCAGAATGGAACCCGACCCGAACCGCGTCTCCCGGGTTCCTTCATCGGCAGCTGCGGCTGCCGGAGATATTACTGAGGAACAAATGATACAAGAAACGACGCCGTTTCAATCAACTAGTCTCTTCGCTCCGCCGCCGGGACCCGCCCATGTTTTCGCGCAGGTGCAAAAGTTGAACACGGCAATCTTCAATTCAAGTTCAGCTCAGACCGAAACACAAGCTCAACTCGCATATCTTCAATTGCAAGCTCTTCAAGTGAGTTATTATCTTTATTTTTTTCCAAAATTTATCCTCATTTATTTGTTTCACAAGTCGAAATTTGTCTAAAATTTGTTCTCTTAATTTGCTTATGAAGATTGAGCAGATGAAACAACTTCAAATGATGGAGCAGAGGTTTTGTGGAGAAGCAGGCAGACCTCGAGGTTTATCCACGGCGGCTTGGCCTTCTCTGCAGCATCATCCTCAACCGCTCCGACAACCGCCGCCGCGGACCGCTCCCGGTTCAAGAGTGAGACCGGCTTTCCTCGGAGAAACCTGTATGAACAAGGGAAGGTCCGGGACCGGCGTGTTTCTGCCCCGGCCATACATACCCAACCCGTCCGAAACTCGCATCAAACAAGGTAATTAACTTGGCCGTAACTCGTATTTGCTAATTTACTCATCGTCTTATTTTTTTTTAATGTACTGAATAATCATTTGCCGTTCTCTGTTTTATCAGGCGGTGGTTCTGTTCTATGGCCGGAGCTGGTGGTTGCTGCTACAAATGCCCATAGACAATCGGTAAAGAGATGAGAGCAGGGTTTATCCGGGCCTCGGCCAGACCCGGCCCGGGCAGATGTTCTGTTTTCATGGGGTATGCTAATAGTTCTTTTGTTACTTTTTACAACGGGTGATTAGTGGCCCGTGATATATTTTAGGAGAATGGCATATTAGTAATAAATGTAGATTATGATGATTGCGATGGTGACGAAATAATAAAGTACTGTTTGGGGGCGAGAAACTGGAAACAGGGGTTTTACTTTTCGTGTGGCTCGAGGCACCATTAATGGCAGAATGGCAGTTTTCTTCTCGGGTTTTGCTGGTTGCTGTTGGAAGGTTTGTGTTAGCAGTAAAAAATAAAATGGTGGGTTTTTTTTTAAGTATGATTAGACTGTATTAGGCGGGTGATTAAGTCGTTAATTGCTCTCTCTGGTGTTGTGTTTAGTTTAAGGTTGAAGGTCAGGNTTTTAAATATAGTTTTGTGCGATTGGTTGAAATTTTATTTGTTTATTGAAATTTAATTACTAATTATATACAATTATACGGCAATGCTAGTTGCATAGGGTATGATTGTAAATTAAATTGTTTGGTGTTGTTTTGATTTATTTTCTCAATAAGTAGATTTTGTAAAAAATTGATTGAATAGGTATTTATTGAGATTTTGAATTTGTATTTAAATAATATTTAAAATATAAATATTAAAATTAATTTGACTTAACATTAATAGAAATGTTATTACACAATAATAGATATATTTAAACTAAAATTGATGTGACTTGTGAAAATTATTGATTTATTTTGTTTAATTATTTTGAATTAAAAATTTCTAAATAAATCATTTAGCCATAAATAACCGATTATCTCTATATCTAAAACTCTTTAGGGTGTGTTTGTATATCTAAAAGAAAAACCACTTACACAGTATGGTTTGTACTTTGTACCTCGTGGGCACATGCCTTGGTACTCTGGAATTTGACTGTTTCGTGTCTGCAAAGAAAAATTCGTTACATTTCCAAGGTGTTTTTATTTTATATATATATATATATATATAATCTTTTTCTTCAGTAGTACGATTTTTTCTTAATGCGCGTAGCCCTTTCATTTCCAGAACATTGATGTTATTAATTTATTTATTACATTGCCAGTTATTTTAGGTATTCCGGATTTATGTGGTCCGCCAACTCTGTACTGGAAGCATTGAGTAGCATTAAAAAAAAATGGTCTAACCGTCTAACATTAAACTATATTTAGATCAATGAATTTTGATATGGTTAGGTGGATAATTTAATTGTTAGACGAATCGATGCATCATATTTCTTTAATATATGCATGTTATGACTGAGATTTTTCAGTAAGCAGCATAAGCAAGGTTATAATTTATTTGATTAGTTTATAAATTTTCTGTATTTAAATAAGATTGGTTTGATAGGACGAATTTGTTTAAAAATTCAAGTTTATCTCATAAACTTTTTTGAATGGTTTTTCAAATAAACCAGTTAAAATTTTAATTTGAGGTGACTTATCAACTAATTTACAAAAACTTTTTTATCATATTAACTAATTTGTCAGCCATAAGTGATAAGTTATCAATCATAAATTCAAATTCACTTATAAATTATTAACTAATTTAATATCTATCAATTAAATTACCAGCTAGACTTATCAAATATAGCTAATTAAGTCCACACAAGAGCCTTTATGTATTTTTGTTTAATGGAGTTGGGCGTTTTTAGTTGGAAAAAAATTAAAAAAAATTAATAGTTTGTGTTATTAGAGTTTTTGGTGGATATAATATAATGAGGGTGCATCATTTGTCAAACATGACTTCGTCTGAAAGTAAGTGGGGATTGTATGATTGAATTTATGGATGTGAACATTTATGTGAACAATGGAACCGAGAGAAATTGCTTAAAAGTGAAGTTATTATAGGGATAGGCCTTTTTTTTTTTCTTCTTTTTCTGTATCTATCAATAGGTGGAGGTGGCACAAATACGCGTTTCACCCAAAGTACAAAATCATGCTAGAGCCTAGAGGCTATCCCCACATTAATTCATAAAATTTCTTTTCCTCTTTTTTTATACCATTCATACATATTGCCTAGTGAAATTGAATTTGAAGCTATTATGGAGGGATATAATTATATATATGTAAGTTATACATTGGGTGGAGTACTCTAATTGAATATTTTATTTAAACGAGAGTTACTCCATGTCAGTGCTGTATGTAGACATGGTCACGGGTCGACTCGAACCTAAATCGGTTCCGGACCGGCCCGAACCGGTCACGTAAGGGCCGGTTTGTCTAACTGGACCGCGGGCCAGAGGCCGGGCAACAATTTTTTTTTTAATTTTTTTTTATAAACCGGCGGGACCGGGCCGGTCCGATGACCCGTCCCTAAGCAATCTCCGATTCGGTCCCGGGCGAGGCTTTTGTGGACTGTCGTCGGGCCGGACCCGGGCCCGTTGACTGGCCATCTCTAGATGTATGTATTGTTATGTACATATAACTAGGACAAGTAGTTAACAAACTGCACTTTCGCATGTTTAACAAGAGCTTTTTTTTTTTAAAAAAAAAAAATTAGGATAGTAACTTACAATTTCAGCGCTCTCCCCTTTCGCCCCCCAAAAAAACCCTCTCCCCTCCCGTCGCAAATCTCCTCAATTGACGCCTCTCTCTCGGCTTTTGGCCTCTCCGGTAGTCGCCCCCTCGCCGCCCGGCCCTCCCAGATGCCGCGACCAAGCTTGCTTTTGGCGTCAGTGGTCCTTGTGGTGCCAATTTCACTCTCTTTGGAAATTGAATTGGATTCGCCATATCCGACCACTTCGATCCTGAGGGAAGATCTTGGGTCGCGGAGCTTTGGGTCAGGGTCGGGTGCGGCCTCGGAGGTCCATCTTCTCAGGTTGGATGTCTTGGGTTTCTCAGGCGGTCCTCTCCCTCTCCCCGAATTCGACTTTGACGGCGTGCTTTCCGGTCGCTGTGGAGTGCAGGAACCGTCGGACTGCTTTGATCCTTTTCGCCGGCGGATTGGTGTGTGAAGGCGGTGAGCCTTTGGTCGACGATTGGTCGGTTGCCGGTCTCGATTGAGGGTAAGTTTCCTTTTAGCCGCTCTTGTCTCGGTTTTCTTTGCCTGCGTCCGGCAGTGTTCGGTGGTTAGAAGGTTGGGCTCTTGATTGGCTCAGGTTCCTTTGGCTTTAGAGATGATGGGGCTGAGGCTGCGGTATTGAGACTCCTCCTTTCCTCTGGATCCCTGTGTTGGGGTTTTGGGGTTCTCGATTCTTCTGAGCTGCTAGTGGTGTTAGGGGCTTGGTGGGCTGTGTTGGGAGTTTCTTGGTATTTCTGGCTTGGGGGAGAATTGGCTTTTGGGGGGACTCGTGGCTTGAGTTGTGATTCAGCTAGGCTTAATTGCAGTGGAGGGGTTGTTTATCTCAAGCGGTGGGTGTCCCTAGGTTGATTTGGTGGCTGCTAGTCTGGTTAGGAGTTGTTGTAGAGGAGGGCTTGTGATTATGTGTTTTTAGTTGTATTTTTTGCTGGTTTTTTCTGTCTGTGTTGGTGTTTGCTCTTGTGTTTGTGTTTTAGGTTTGGGTCGTTGGCCTCTGTGCACCCGGGTGTCAAATTTATTACTCCATGGGGGTCCGACACTCGGGTATTACTCTGTTGGGGTCTTGTTTAGTTTTGTTGGTGTAGTTTGTTTAGTGTGGTTGTGTTTTTGTTGTTTTCGTGTGTGTTGCCCGAGTATTATCCCGTTGGGGTCGGCTCTAGGCGATCTCTGGATCTGTCTCCCAGTTTTCTAGTATCTGGTTGTACTATTCAGCCTTTGGCTGCTTTTCTTTGCACTTTGTGCGGTTTTACAAGAGCTTTTTACATTTGTTAATAGGGTCAATTTGAATTGTGATTAGCCTCGTTCTCGAGCGAACACGACCTTGTTTGCAAACATTCGATAATGTAATCTAATATAATTGTATTTATTTTAATATTTATATATGTATGATAACTTTAACAAAAATATCTTATATATATATATATATATGCATTTTATTTTCAAGCGAGCTCGAATGAACATATTTCAAGTTAATCAAACGGTTTTAAAAGTTTGTGCACTATGTTATTTGAATATAAACAAACTTGAACTTTGACGAACAATTAAACGAATAAACTAGAACGCGATTATTTTGCTCGAAAGATAAAGAAGCAACCACGAAAAATATTTAAACATAATAGAACATGCATTTGAATGCTCCAACTTGTTCAATTCGATTAAATTACTATGTAAGTCTTCTACCGACATATACAAGTACTCTTGTATGGATCACTATCCTCAAAATGTATGAACTTATTTGGTATTCGTGAATTATTATAGATTAGAAGTTGAATGGGAGATTGAAATGTTGTATATAGTGAATCAACATTTTGCACATAACAAATTGCAATGTGATGCTTCACTACTAAATAATTTTACTCTGTGAGATGTTCCTCCTTGCCAACTTTGGGTTGTCAGTAGGCTTCGTTGCCATCGATTATATTATTTTGGGTTTGAGCAATAAAATCTATCGTTTTGGAAAAAAAAAAAAAAAATTAGCCCGTCAAACACTCTAATTCATTCGATTATATGACATATACTAATTTCACATAATTAAGTCTTATCAGTATCATACTCTTCATAGCTAACTATTATTAGCAATCCCCTCAAACTCTCTAATTCAATCAACTAATAATATGACATATGCTACTTTTCCATAACAAATGTTCCAATGGGACCAATACCCTACTCTATTCATAATTATTATTAGTATAACAGTATTGTTGGAGTTGTTTGTACGATAAAGGTATGACCATGAATATTTATATTATGTGGGACTGATCAACTATATTGGTAAAACCAGATAACAAACTAGTTGATAGTTGATAAACTAGCTTATAAAAAAAAAAATTAGTATCTTATAATTTATATATGTAATTTTTGGGCTTATAGCTCATAGTTTATGACTTACAGCTGAAAAGTTATCTTATATGGTAAAAGTGTTTGGTAAAATAAACTGATATTCTAACTTAAATAAAAAATTCAACTAGCTTATTTGGCTTATTAAACATAGCCGATATATTTTGATTTTCATTAATCTTTTTAACCTTTTTAACTCATTTATGTAGTAATTAAAAATTTTCAACTTGGCCTTTAGGCCCTTAATTTACTACTACTATTATTATTATTATTATTATTATTATTAAAAAAGAAGGCAATTGGGGAAGTCGGAGTGGTTAAGGTGTTAGCCTAATTGACGGTGATGGAGGCCGAGTGGAGATTTGTGTTCTTTCCATGTTGTAACTTGTAAGACTTGGTCTCAAATCGTTGACTTTGCATGTTGTTGTTTGTATTATTCTATACTAGTGTGTAGCCCGTGCGATGCACGGGTAAATAATATTAAATAATAATTATAAATTAACGATGATAGTAAATAATATTAACTAATAATTATAAATTAAATATGAGGTAAACAATATTAACTAAAAATTGTAATTAATTTGTGGAGTTAATATGTGACATAATTTATCGTATATTGGTTGTAAACAATATAAAATTATTTTGTATAAAATAACATAAAAAATGTATGTTTAAAATATTAAAAACACCTAAAATATTATATAACGTATGTGAAGTATCTAAAATTTTATATATCATTATTGAAAGATGTGAAGTCACCCAAAATATTTCTAAACTATTTTATAAATAAAACATGTAGTCCATGTATCTCCTGTTAGTCAGGCCGAGTTATGTTCGCAGACAATTTTGTTCGATTTACAATTCTAGTCACCCCCCCCCCCAAATATTTTTCTAGATACTTTCCTGATTCTAAAATTTTTATTACCTTTTGAAGTGAGATTTTATAAATATAGAGACTGAGATTTTAATGTTCTTCATTATTTCTATGAAAAAAATAAAAATGTACACTTAATAGATCTTAGCTGAAATTTTTAAATAATAAAATGAATTAAAGCCCAAAATTTAATGCAACATTTAATGTTGTATGATTTTTTAAAGATAAAAATAAAAAAATAATAAAACTTACTATTTATAGGTTGCATTAAATTCTCTCCTATTTTTTTGCTACTATTTTTGTTAAATGTTAATTCTTATTATATATATATAGAATTCTCTAAAAAATATGAAAAAAAAAAAAACTTAAAAAATATATCAAATTATCAACAATAATTTTTCAGTATTTACGTTCCCGAAATCTAACCAGCTCCATAATAATTGTATCAGTTAAATTTTTATATCTTGGTTTTCAATCAACAAGTAGAAGTTTTCACTTATCAAGTCAAAACTAATATATCAACTATCACTTAATTGTTAATTTATCCAAACGTAATTAAGTTGTTTTCTACTCCACCAGCACACACTATTAATAATTAAATATATCCGTGAATTGCTATCAGACAAATATAATTATTATCCACAGATGACGTATACTTTTAAAAAAAATATTAATAAATATATAATATTACAAATATGTAGTTTTATTAAATTAAAAAAAAAAATGAACGAGTTAAGAAGTATAAAGTCTGTCTCAACCTATAACTTGTGTTGATACATATATGATAAATCAATTATTTATCATAAACTATATGTTTGTACACGACCAAAGTCTTTTTGTACGAAGATATCTATTATCTTCCTACATTCAGCGGTTGCTCACCAACTATCAGTATCAGTTTTCTTCTTCTTTTATGAAAAATGACATTTCTAATTGTACTGATAAATATTATTAGAAAAAAAAATCTAAAAATTAATAAGGCAGTCTACCGTGATCCCTGCCACATAACACGGCCAAATTAAACTAAAAAAAAATAAGATAAATACCAATTGGCTGTTGATGCTAAAAGGTGAATTAAATTAATAACTTTGGTACATAGTCAAGTATTGATAGAAATATTTGATTCACCAAACAATTGTGCTGTCTAGCATTTCAATGTCAATCATTTTAATTGGGGTCAATTTGTAATCTGTAAAGGTTAAAGGTGATGTCAATAGAGAAAATTCATTTTTCTTGGGGATAATAAGTTTTTATTGGCGTGTAAAATTGATAATTTTTTTATTTATTTGTTGTACCAAATTAAATATTTCTGAATTAGAATATATAACGAAAACTGATAACAGGTAGTAAATGATATGAAGTCAAATACTGATATCATTATCGACTCTCTGTTAAATGTGCCAATACAACAAGACAATTGGGCTTGAAAGTGGCTATGTCGGTCAATCCGACCCAATTTTGATCGGATCTTGAATCCGGATGAGTTTAATGCGGATATAATTGTGTTTTTGAACGATTTTGAGTGTTCATTTGATGTTATGGATGATTTAATTACGATCATTGATTGTTTTTTTAGTATATATTCATTTTTTTTTTGCATTTGATTTTTGTTTATTTATTTTTTCGTAATTTAATAAAAAAATAAATAATAAACTTAAGATAAATCAAAAGTTTTAAATTAATTTTAAATAAATTTTAGAGATAATGTAATAAACTGAATATAAATTTAAAATAAACTAAAACAATGTTATTTTAGACATAATGTAATAAACTTGAAATAAACATAAAATAAACTGAAAACAATGTTATTGATTTTTTTTTCTTATTTTTAGTTTATATTCAGCTTTTTTCTGTGCCTTTGATTTTTTATGAATAATTTATTTTTAGACTACTTTTATATGCCAAGGTCATTACTGATCCTAAGATTGACATTTTCTAATTTATTTGTGGTTAGTTAGTAGTTGTTTTTCGAGAAAGTGATGTATTTGTTTATTTATGTAAAAGTTGAGAAGATAAATGCTCTTTTTAAATCTAAACAGCATGTTTTAGTTTTTCTAAAAAAAATTAAAATATCTTAATCATATAAGTAACTGCCGCAATTTATGTGATAGAAAAAGAGGTGTCATTATGATTTGATCTTCTTTCCATATCTCACACAAGTGTATTTAATTAGATTTCAATATTCATATCTGGAACTAAGTTTAATAGCTCGTAAAATAGTTGAAATCAAACGTAAAATAAACTGAAAACAATGTTATTGATTTTTTTTTTCTTATTTTTAGTTTATATTCAGCTTTTTTCTGTGCCTTTGATTTTTTATGAATAATTTATTTTTAGATTACTTTTATATGCCAAGGTCTTACTGATCCTAAGATTGACATTTTCTAGTTTAGTTGTGGTTAGTTAGTAGTTTTTTTTTAGAAAGTGATGTATTTGTTTATTTATGTAAAAGTTGAGAAGATAAATGTTTTTTTAATCTAAACAGCATGTTTTAGTTTTTTTTAAAAAAAATAAAATATCTTAATCATATAAGTAACTGCCGCAATTTATGAGATAGAAAAAGAGGTGACATTATGATTTGATCTTCTTTCCATATCTCACACGAGTGTATTAATTAGATTTCACTATTCATATTTGAAACTAAGTTTAATAGCTCGTAAGGATAAAAAGTAAGTTCAAATGGTTCGTGTATATGTATTCTAAGGAGATGTTTGTTTATTGAATTTCTCAAAAAAAAAATTCAATATTTTAACTCAATCACTTTTTTTAACTCAATTTTAACTCAACCCCACTATCATTAAAAATATCAATATAATTAAATAATATCAATCAATCATTCATACAACCACATCAACCTTAATTCACTATTCATCCACTCACATTATTTTAACTAACCATCACTTCAAATCTCTCTCTCTCTTACTTTTACATCAAATCAATTTTAATTATTTTATTATAAATATTATTTTAATATACCCACTAACATCTAACCATAACATCTTTTTGAAAATTAACCAAATCAAAAACTCCAAACAAAACAAAAAAATTTTATAAACAAACATTTTCTTTATATGTACTTGAGCCATTTTCTTCTTTAGGGCATTCCTTAATGTTGGTTTATCTTTTATGTTGGGCTTTGATTGATGTAGGCCCAATATCATTCAAGACCATCATTTGTGGTTGTGGATTGGTGAGTTCGAGTTCACGGGCTAATGCGATGACACTCGAATTTGTTCGCTCTACTCTCTTGATAGAGAGGACTAATTTAATGTAATATTTTAATGCTTTTTATGTACATCTAAACTTTTATTCAAGCGTCAAATTTTGAGTAGTCCATGAATGTCTTGAATCAACATTTATACATTGTACTAATACAAGTAATTTCATTTTGTAACACATTGAATTCCATTAGACTCATAAAATTCTGATAGAAAACCATATAAGAGCCATATTACATGTTAGTGCATTTTGACACAATATTTTATACTTATCTGGTCTAAAACATACAATTATGTTAAGGATAAATACTAAAAGCATCTTTAATGGATTTTGAATGAAGTTCAAAAATTCAAACCGTGAGATTTTCTATTATGGATGAGAGGTTTGAGGTTTACAAACATAAACCAAGTTTGTATATACAAACCTCCCTCAAATCTCCAAAATAATACTTCCTCTTATTTTTATTATTCGTCGTTCTGGCTTAATTGATCACTGCTTAAATAAATATCGTTTTGGCTATTTTGTTCATATTTTATCATTTTTAACTCTCCATCTAATAGACATGGTCTCTTCATATTCAATCTCTATCGTTTCTCATAACATCCATTAAATGAGATTAATATTGGTAAGAAAAAAAATTCTTAATTAGCGTGTTGCTTTTCAAAACAACAAAAAACAAAAATAGGAGGGGATAATTTTTTTTTTTTAAATAATATAAAGACTCATATAGAGGATGTTAACACACAGTTGAAATAAATCAACTACATTTAAGCGCGTGGGGCGTACAACAATATTTGCATGCGTGCGTGATAGCTGAAACAATCAACCCACGTACATGTTCAATTTATCATTTTCTTTGCCTTTATTTCGATTTTCCTTTTCTCTTTCTTGTTAATATTTCGATTTTTTTTTTTTTAAGTATCAATCTGAACTATGATTAAAGGAAATTACTCTTAATTAATTTTTCAATTCATTTGCTCTTTTCTCTTTTTGGAAAAAAAAAATTAACAATTAATATTTAATAATTTATATTAGTTACAAATATTATTTTGTTTACTTTGTTAAAAATTGACACAATTCATTAAAAATATAAATATTTTATTTAGTTGTAATATTTAATTTTTATCTCATTTATGGTTTGATTTTATAATAATGTAATAAATTTAAATGAATATAAATATAAATAGTTAACTAAATTTAATAAAATGGAAAATAATATAAATAAATAAACAATGATCTTTATTTTTGAAATATATCTAAAAAAATATGAATATATAATATTAATTAAAAGTAAATGAGAAACATGTGAGACCCATTAAAAAGAGGTTTATGAGGTTTATTGTTATTGGAGGTTTATAAGTGCAGTAGTAAAAATGAGGTTTTGGAAATTCGATCTCTAGTTACATTATACAATTTTTTTGTGTGATGAGACATAAATTAAAAAAATAATGCATTATATATTGAGAAATTTCATTTTTATGTTACTTTTTAAAGAAAAGGAATGCGTAATTATTAAAAATAGTATGAGTTCTAACCATTAATTTTGCGGCTTTGCCTACCAGTTGGGCATGAATACGAGCCGAGCCGAGTTTGAGCTTAAGGTGCTCAACCTTGAGCCCTTAACAAGCCGAATCGAGTTTAACTCGTTAAATATACGAGCCAGAAATCGAGATTGGGCTCGAACTCGACTTGTGTATCACTATTAACGAGCCGGGTTCGAGCATTATCGAAGGAGCTCTAAAGAGTATTAAATGAGATCGGGTTCGGCTCGTTAAAATCTCGAACTCGAGCCTTAACGAGCTGAGCTCGAGCCAAGTCGAGTCAAGCTCGTTTATATTAACAACACTACAACAAGTTAGTGATTACATTCACATGTCAATATATTTTGAGTTTTTGATAATGTATAGAACATATGCTCAAGTAAGCAGTTGGAAATTTAAAATCAAGAGCTCATAGCACAGATCCAATTATGCCAACGACTTTCACCTAATTTTGTAGAGCTATTATTCGCCTAATCCCCATTATAACCCAAGATTGAGCTGAAAAAAGCAAACTTTTCTGCAAATTCTTCTCTGGAAAGTGATAACATGGCCGTGATTGATGACTCGGAGCAAGAATACAAACCCCAGAAGAAAAAGCCGCCTTCCGAGGATGAGAAAAGGTGAACCCTATTGTCCCTTCTTTTTTTTTTTCTGGGTCAATTTAGTTTCAAGGTATTGGAAAACTCATGTAGTGAATTGTTTGCAGGAGAAAGAAAATAACGCCGGGTAGCTTGATGAAAGCTCTGATAAGGCCAGGAGCCGGTGAAAAAAACCCATCTGATGGTGATCAGGTTTTTTCATTGTTCATGTTTAGTCATTTCCTTTTTAAGCAATGATCAATATCGTTGACAAGATATAGTAACGAAATGAGCAATTTTAGCAGATTTGAGCTAATTTCTTCAGGTTGTATATCACTGCACAGTTCGAACACTCGACGGTGTTGTTGTTGAGTCCACTCGAGCAGATTTTGGGGGTGAGTTATAGAAAAAAAAAAAGTGATATTTTCATAATTTAGACTTCATGTAGTGTGAATTTTTTTTCTTCAGATATTCCAGTAATTTTTATGGTCACATTTTCTGCTTATAGGCAAAGGTATCCCGAAAAGGCAGGTTTTGGGTAAAAGCAAGATGTTATTGGGACTATTGGAAGGCCTTCCTACGATGTTGAGTGGTGAAGTTGCAATGGTAATTTTAGTGCGAAATGAGCCAAACAATATTGTTGCTTTTGGTGCGTTTCGAACAGTGTAGAAAGTTTAGGAGAATACTCGTGAAGTTGATTTGATTTGGTTTTGGTTTGCATTTAGCTTATAATATTTGCCTGATTTGTACCTTATTCCAGTTCAAGATGAAACCTGAGCTGCATTATGGTGAAGAGGATTGCCCTGTGGCAGTTGCCGATGGCTTTCCCAAGGATGATGAACTTCATTTCGAGATTGAGTTGATTGATTTTTCTAAAGTCAAGGTAGGCTGTGTTTTTTTTTTCCTTATTTCTAAATCGAATACTTAGCTAATTATACTTAGTTCTGTAATCCTTTAACTCTAATTCTTAAATTGCCATATTCAAATGACCTCACAGTTTTGTGGGAATTCTAAAGTTAGAACACTTGTGTTTTCTTTATGTGGTATTTGAGTGGCTGGCAAATACTATTTTATTTCAAGGATATCCAAATTTTCTTCTGTTTTGTGGGAAAGTTTTTACCTTTGCTCAAAAGTTTGTTCACTTTGAAAATTTTATTTTTCTCACATTATTTTCCCCTCAAATATGCTAATTTGAATGTTGATTATCAAAATTTCAGATCATCACTGAGAATTTGGGTGTCTTAAAGAAGGTAAAGGAAGAAGGGCAAGGCTGGGAACAACCAAGAGAACCCTATGAAGTTAAAGCTTGGTAATAACTTGTTTTTTAGCTTTCTCATCTCTTTCTATTATTTTGACCCATTCCCACTTTTATTTCAGTCCTCTGTAATTATTGTTTTGAATATGAAAATATTTTATCTTCGATTCTTCTAGGATTTCAGCGAAATCAGGGAATGGAAAAATGATTTTTTCACATACCCAAGGAGAACCGTTCTTCTTTACATTTGGAAAATCTGAGGTACAAACCATATTGTTCATACATTTCGAATTTCTTACTAAAGATTTTGGTAAATACATTCTGGTTTGAAAAGAAAAGGATACGAATCTATATACCTCTGATCTGATCAGATTCCGAAAGGTCTCGAGATGGGAATTGGCACAATGTCACGTGGAGAAAAGGCGGTGATTTATGTAACAAAGGATTATTTAACTCAAAGTCCCCTAATTCCCTCAATTGACGATATTGCCGAAATCCACTTTGAAGTGGACTTAGTGCACTTTGTTCAGGTAAAGTTGGTGCCTTTTGCCTTTAGGATTGTTCATTAATATGATTTTTTTTTATATTTTTTTTTGTGGGCATCTTTTTAGTTGAATTTTCCTGGAATGACTTTCGGAATTTTCTCAGGTGCGTGATGTGCTTGGAGATGGACGCTTAATCAAACGCCGATTACGTGATGGAAGAGGTGCTGCTCAAATTTTACTAAATATTATTCTGTTATATGTATTTGAATAGCCTCCCCTTATTTAGTTATTTACATTTTCATTTTCATTTTTCTAAAATATCCCTATGTTTTTTCAAATAACTAGGTGACTTTCCCATGGATTGCCCTCTTCAAGACAGCCTGTTACATGTCCACTACAAGGCGATGCTTCTCAATGAAGAAAAAACTGTTTTTTATGACACAAAAATCGATAATAATGGTCAGCCATTTGAGTTCAGATCGGGGGAAGGCCTTGTAAGCCACATTTAAGACCTGAAATTTTTTTACTGTCCCATAATTTGTCTATGTTTTTTTTTTACTAATTACTTTAGCATTACATGTTATCAATTTATCATGACAATATTTGATTATTTATTTAATATTAAATATGTTGATGTTTTAATTTAATATGCTTATATGTTCTAGGTGCCTGAAGGGTTTGAAATGTGCACTCGATTAATGTTGCCTGGGGAGATAGCTCTTGTCACATGCCCCCCTGATTATGCTTACGATAAATTCTCAAGGTTAGTTTTAGTATTGCCTTCGATTATTTGAATTGAATTGTAACTAGCCTTATTTTTATTTTTTTTTATCCTTTTTTAAATATGAAATAGGCCAGCCGAAGTTCCTCAAGGTGCTTACATCCAATGGGAAATTGAGCTTCTTGATTATGAGAAGCAAAAGGTTTTGCAAATTTTAGACCTTGAAAAAGAAACTATCTAATCAATCTGAGGATTGCTTAGGGAATTTCAGTAGTGATGGATGGTTATCGTATAATTTAGACTCAATGTTGGTTTAACGACATAACAATTTTAGTCCCAATGTTTCAACATTTTACTTTTTGGTCTTGTGATTTAATATTTTGCTGCAACGAATTCCCGTATATTCCCAGATTTTCAATCAGCAATTTATGTCCTGTAATTTAGAATTTTGTTACAATTTAAGTCCTGTAATTTAATTTTGTTTTTTCTTTTTTGCTATTTCAGTTCTGAAATTGTAGCAAAATATTAAACCACAGGACCAAAAGGTGAAAAGTTAGAATTATGGGACTAAAATTGATATGACGTTATACCAACAAGACTAAAAATGCTTAACGATTATGTGCCTTGTTGGTACAGGACTGGACTGGCTTCAACTTCAGAGAGATTATGAATGATGTTGAGAAGATTAAAGGCACGGTAGGTATAATGTTATACTTGAATTGATAGTTTAAAAACCACTTTTCCACTCTTTAGTAGTTATGCGGGTAAATAAATAAAATAAAATGAAAAAAAAAAAGACGAAGAAGAAAAATTGGTAAGGCCAAATAGGAGCGTTTAACGTATTTGAATTAGCTTGTTGTTTTTATCAATCTGTACTTACTGTCATCATACAGATTGATTGATTCAAGCTGTAATAAGTTTCAAGCTCTCAACAAAATTAAAAATAATTTTGAGTTTGGTCCATGCTTAGATAAACTTATTGCGGTCTCGTTTATTTCAGGGTAATAGGCTATTCAAAGAAGGCAAATATGAACTTGCCAAGGCCAAATACGAGCATGTACGTATCTATTAC
Source organism: Striga asiatica (assembly GCA_008636005.1). Taxonomy (NCBI): domain Eukaryota; kingdom Viridiplantae; phylum Streptophyta; class Magnoliopsida; order Lamiales; family Orobanchaceae; genus Striga; species Striga asiatica. The sequence goes on along the minus strand of BKCP01012181.1, from coordinate 1,391,033 downwards.
TCGATACGCTTTCTTTACAGTAATTGAGTTCTTTACTTTTATTTTTTACTGTCTTTTATTTTTAAATGGGAAACCTCAAGGCTACTTTTTTACACAAGTTGCTTATCTTGAGATCTTTGTATAAACTGAATTTTGTTATTTGCTTGCAGGTGCTTCGGGAATTTAATCACGTCAATCCTCAAGATGACGATGAGGGAAAAGAGTTTTCAGACACAAGAGTAAGTGCTTGAAGGGGTTTAAATTTCTGACCATTCACACATTAAAAATTTATATTATTCCAAAAATGGGTTGATTTTTATTATTGATGATTTTTTTTTTTACTTGTTTGCAAAATGGTTGAAGAATTTGTTGAATCTGAACGTTGCTGCGTGTTGGCTGAAGCTGGGCGAATTCAGAAAGTCGGTTGAAGCTTGTAACAAGGTAATCAATCCTTCCAACTTATTTTGGTTACAAACATGAGTAATTAGTTGATCATGTTTTTTTTCAATTTTAGTTTGGTGCATATTTCGATTTATTTTTTTAAAATATGTATATATATATATATATATATATATATATATATATATATATACAGGTATTGGACACTAACCCGGTTCATTCAAAAGCTCTTTACCGCCGAGGAATGGCACACATGGCTGCTGGAGATTTTGAAGAAGCTAGAGCAGATTTCAACAAGGTGAAAGAAATCTCATCTTTACTCAAAAGACAAGTTCCAAAATTCGTTACTTTTTCCAACAGGCAAAAATGCAACATTTTTAGTCCTGTTGGATTAATGTCATAGCAATTCTAGTCCCAAGATTTCACTTTTTTGCCTTTTGGTCCAGTGATTTAATATTTTGCTACAATTTTAGCTTTTTAAAGACTGAAATTGCCAAAATAAATAAATAAATAAATTACACGACTTAAATTACAACAAATTTTAAATTACAGGACTTAAATTGCTAAATCTAAAATCTGGGAATATGGGAGTTTGTTGCAATTTCAGTCGTCAAAGGACTAAAATTGGAGCAAAATATTAAATCACAGGACCAAAAAATTGAAATGTTGAAACCTTGGGACTAGAATTGCTATCGCATTAAACCAGTAGGACTAAACAATGCAATTTTGCATTTTGGAGCACTCCTTTAACTATGCCTCATGTTTTGTAGATGATGATGGACAAATCATCGGAATCAACTGCCAAGTCAGCTCTCGTTAAACTTAAAAAGGAAGAACAGGTTGATATAAAATTCAACTTTCGTATAAACTGTAGTTTATTTTAAAAAAAGCTCGACTTTTTCCTGTTATTACTGTTAGCATCACTCGAGTTAAGACCATTTTTAACGAATGCAGGAGGTTCACAAACGGGCTCGTCAACAATTTAAGGGATTGTTCGACAAGAAACCTGGAGAGATTTCCGAGGTCGGTGGCCCTGATCTGGTGCAACAGGGTCCAGGTGAACCCCATGAAACCGATAACCGTGATTCGTCGGATGGTGAAAAGGAGCATCTTCTTGAGGCCACTGCTCCAACACGGGCGAACGTCTGGTCAAGATTGTGGCCTGGTGGCATTAGGCTTTTTTCGGCCCTCGGATTGGACAGGTGTACGATACTGTGATTGTTGTTAGATAAAGAGATTCTATGGACTATGGAGTCATGAAGACTCTTTTTTTTCTTCAGTTTTCCTTTTTTTTTCCCCCATTTTATGGGAAAAAGGAATTTCAAGGGAAAAGTTTAGGTGATGGTCTTCTAGAGTGCGGTTACTGAGAAAAAGGCACAATTAGTCAATAATAATACAGATAAATTAACGATGTTTGAGTTTAATTTTGGGTTAATTATGCCCTGTAAATTAAATATTTGTTAATTTCACTCATTTTAGTCATTTTTGGGTTAATTATGCTATGTAAAACATAAGGGAATTGAGATTGAATTATGTAAATCGTGATATAGATTTCATGGCTACAAAAATTTGCTTGGCTCGACAAGCTAAATACTTTACGAATCAACAGAATTATTAAAATAATTATTTTATAAATAGAGAAAATTAGAAATCACCACAGAAATTTCTCAACATCCTTTTACAGAAACTAAATAAATATGAATAAAACAGAAATAGGCAAGAAAAACATTTGGTAAATAAAAAAATCAAAGCCTCAACAAGTTCACACCGAAATAAGGCCACACGCTCATAGCCCAAATCAGGCCCACTATTTCAATCAATTGGGCCTAACGTCTTTCTTCGCAAGCCCACTCCCAAAAGCAACGTGCCCAACCGCATGGCCCAAAACGGCCGCAATGAACACGCCGCCGTTGTACGACATCACGGCCAAAATAATCATGTACGCAAACCCGGCCCGTACCGCAGATATTCCAGCCCGGAAGAAAATTGACCCGATCCTGTTAGAACCATCTTTGTCGATGTCCAGTTTGGACAAGAACTCGGCGGTGACGGCTAAAGTGAAGACGAGTATCAAGGAAAGTGCATACATTGCCGAACTATTGTCGGGCCAGTTGTTGAACAGGAATTGGGCCTCTTTGCCCCAATAGAAGGCCCAACGGAAGAGGGCCCGGTGGTGTGCTGACCCGGCGCCGGGAGGTGGCGCGGGCAGATGGCCGGAGAATGTATTGTGGTGTTGGGGAAGAGATTTAACGTCCATGCCTAAAAAATGGGAGATAGTGTGTGAAATGAACATTTTGAGTTAAATAAGCCAAGTAAATGGTACTATGTTAGTGATTTTATTCTAACTTTGTTGTAGAGAAAAGCAAAGGCGAGTTGGTTGTTTTTTTTTTTCTTTTTAAGAGAGGCTTTTGTTAGCTATCAATTGTTAAACTGTCATACTTTCTTAATAGAAATTGCAGATTTTCGAACTGAAATATCGACAGTACACTATTATTGTATGTAAGTGTGCATTTTTTAAATTTGATTGATTTTAGGCAGGATTAATAGCTAGAATGACATACTGTTATTTAATATTTTCGAATTAAAATGTCTTACTCTAAGAGATAACATAAGTAAAAACTAATAATATAACATTTCGTATCGCATTTTGGTTAACAAAGTATGTTGTGTTGACAACATAATATTTCGTATTATAAGTGTGTATTTTTGTTAAAAAAAAAATAT
>BKCP01012181.1:1373815-1387907 GCA_008636005.1 Striga asiatica | reverse complement strand
TCTTTTTCTTTTTGGTTCGGAATATTGTTATCCAATTTCTCAATTGGCAAGCAATATGGAAACGTTAAAGTTGACTTTCACTGTTTTGCATGAAAGAAAGTGAAAGAAGTTGATTTGCAAATTGATCCTCCAATATTATCGATATTGAAATTTCTCTAGAAATTGTACAAGTAGTGTTTTTCTTTTGTGAAAACTAAAGTACAAAAAAATCCATTGTCAGTTAATAAAAGGAACCAGTTAGAGCCAGTTTTTCGACATGAGAAAATTGCATTATAACAAACACTAGAATGACTCAAGTTCCACCTCGTTGCAAACGATCGCAGAGTCGAATCGAGCACTGGTTTTAATAGCTCATTTTTTTTTCAATGTTGCTCGAGTATAATTTTCTAAGACTCAACTAGACTCAATAAAAATATACGGAACCTCAAGAATGTTGTTTTGCCCGTTCTAGTCGGCGATGAAGTTGGGCCTTAGGCCCGCAAAGAAATCCTTCTTTTGAGTACCTTCTGATAGAACTTCATACGATTATGTTTAGTAAATTTAGTTGATAAGCTAGTTGATAATTAATAAATTAATTTCGATCTTAGAAATGATAGTTAATTTATGGGGACAATAGTTTTTTTAATATATATATTTTGTGTGTGTATATAAGTGTAATTTAAAAGGTGGTATTAGTTTGACAAATTTTTTTTATAAATGATTCTTTTTAACTCGCTAATAGATAAACTAAATTAACAAACATTAGGTATTTTAAATTTTAATATTACAAATGCAAGTAATAATAATTACATAAATAATAAAAATGAATATTGTATAATAAAGTGTGAGAAATATGCCCACCCCTCATAAAAAAGTCAATAAAAAAATTTGAGAAGTGTATCTTAGTTGGTAAAAATTTAAATCAAATTTTGTCAAATTTATGTCAATGTCTAAATATATTATAATGGCATATAGAGTCATGGTTATTGGCAGACAAAGGCAAACCAAAAGTCCAAAGTGGATAAAATTGGTAATTAGTTTATCATACATGATTTGCGGGATATCTAATTTTTTCATATGTTCCTGCTTTCGGCTGCAGCTTATTTGCACCGTAATGTATATCTTATCAAATGCCTAAAATAATCATTCCATCAAAGTCCTGGTTTCGGTCAAGTGTAGTGAGCCCGTGATAATCTCACGTGTCAGAAAATATTAATTGAATTGGTTAATCAAGAGATAAATAAAAGATATGGGAGTTTATACTATACTAATAACACATTTAATCTATTGTTCTTATCAAGTATTCACTAATCATGCTTGGATAAAACTGGATATTTGCTACCCAAGTTTCATTATATCAAACTTTTTCCTATCTATGAATATAACATATCATTCATGACTGAATGGCCAAGGGAGACATATAGATTTATTGAGTTTTGATTAATTTTTTTAGTTAATCAATTCAGTGTTAATTGGAAAAAAGTAGGTAAGGCTTTAATAGGATTTTGAGTTTGTATTAAAATAATATTAAAATAAAATAATTAAAATTGTTCTGATATAAAAGTAGAAGATATGTGATTAAAAGTGATGAGTAGTTTTTTTTTTTTAANACACAAATCTGAATGAGGGGTATCCCTTCTGGTCCATCCGTATAAGGGTGCGGAGGCGGATAGGAATGTCGTCAGGATAAAGAATGCGTTTGTGGGGGGTGGAGGACCCGATGCCAGCGAGGAAGTCAGCTGACCAGTTCTCCTCGCGGAAGATGTACGAGATCCGGAAGCGAATCGTCTGGAGAGTGGCTCTGATGCGCATGAGAGGGTACTGGATATGCCACGTGCCCTGATGTCCTGATGACAGAAGAGTGATGACAGCGGTCGCGTCCAACTCTATTCAAATGTGGGAGGAGATCGAGGCAGCAATCTACAGACCGATCTGAAGCGCCTGAACCTCCGCGTAATAGCTCGAAGAGTGATGAGTAGTTAAAATTATGTGAGCGATGAATAGTGAACTAAAATTGATGTAATGTGTAAAGATAATTGATTGGTATTTATTTAATTATACCGATAATATTAAGAATAGTGTGACTAAGTTAAAATTGAGTTAGATTGTAAATTGAGATTGGATTTTTTTGGATATATCTATATACAAGCATGTACTAATCAATGCATTACACACGCTTTTATGATAAATTACTTAAAACATACCATTATTATAAATTTCCATATGTTATATGTAAAGATTTAATTTTGAACATTTTGTCTCAGACTTTTACAAAGATACAAATTCTTGAATGAGACGACTAAACCATTAAGTGAGTGAATTCTTTATATTTTTTAAGAAAAAAGTATAAAATGTCATTCTTTTGTTTCTATTGATAGCATATAAAATTAATTACGCTAAAAAATTTCAGATAATTTTTGTTTTAAATTTTAAATTGCAATTCATAATTGAATGTTTTTTTTAAATCCCGACTATACAATCGATGAAACAAAAATTTCCAAAAAATCACACGGGTGTCCATATTTATTTAACTTCAACACCTTATTATAGTTGGAAAGAATCCAAATCACAGTTTGGAAAGAATCTAAATCACAGTCCGGATTATCCATAAAAACAATTGATTATTTATTGTCATGTTACATGTAGTAATTGCATTTTAATATCATTTCTTATTATAAACATTAAATTGTAAATGTATTTTAAAAGTTAATTTATTTTCTTATTTTTTATTAATCTTACATATATAATATATCAAATTAATCATCTCTTGATGAGCTTCGATTTAACATCCATATTGTAATTATAAAAAATAATATATATTTACCTTTATAACAATAATAAAATTATTTTTTATAATTATATTTACCTTTATAACAATAATAAAATTATTTTTTTATAATTATTATAAAAATAAAATTATTTATCAATTAATATTTATATTTTAAGTAGTTATATGATATAAGTTATAAAAATTACTATAATATAACACATGTAAGTCACACAAATAACAAGTGTCATTCTAAATCATAATAATGTATATTTTTTTGTAAAATAAGTAAATAAAATTCAAATAATTTTCTTATTAATTTTAAAATTTAAGAATAATTTTTTAACAAGCACCCGTGTAACACACGGGTGTTGTACTAGTATCATTTATTAACAAAGGTTTTAAGAAATAAGTCCGCCATCACACAGGATACTCACTAATATATATAGATAGATATACATATCTGGTGAAAAAATATATATAATTGTCTAATATCGTCAGATCTCTCTAACATCAACATTAGTGTTTCGAGTATTCATTATCAGTGATCTTTATTTTATCAACAATCAGCTAGAATAGTTAGCCCGTTTGCCAAGTTAGACATATATACATTCTAAGGCTAGAAGGATTTTATATTTTTTTTCGCTTGATATTATCTTATAAAGTACGTAGAAATGCAGTTTATTTAATCATGCTCTGGTGACAACCCATCAATAGGAAAAAATTGCAGAGTTTTTATTTTTTGCTAATATTTCACCTTTTTTTTTTTCAATGATTCCTTAAAGTTTTATTCCAATTGCTTTGGCCAAAGTATGAAGGGAGATCTGCTAACAAGCTAGCTTTAATTGTTTGTAAAGATAAAGTTGTTTTCGAGGCACGAGCGTGCAAGATTAGAATGTATGTGTAGAAAAATCATTTCAAAAAGATGAACAAAGCAAATAAAAGAGCATTATTTTTCATCAAAACTAGCGTGCTTCAATTATTGACCAGTGGATAGCGATGTAAATCAACTAGTTAACTTATTTGAGCTTGAGTTTCAATTATTTATAAATATTAACGCGTAAAATTATAGAGAATTATATAAAATTTATTATTTAGAGCCTTAATAAGATCGAGCCAAGCCCGACTTATTTATTGAACGAGCTTGATAAACAAACCTACATTAATAAATGGAGTCGGACTTAAGAATGGCTCGTTTCGCTTAACATATGTAATTGCGGACAAAAATTGTCAAGATTTCTCCTTCCTTTTTTTTAGAATTATTTTTTCTTTGGGCTTTGGATTGTATGCATGTCATTTTATTTTGTGCACTAGTGTGAATGTATCAGTATTGAGGGTTGGTGTTGGATTATATTTACATCATAAGTGTGAAATTTCAAGGTCACATTTATAAATAAGAATTTTCACAATGTTAAATCTTTATTATATCTCCATCGAGCGTGGAGTATAATACTTTCACGCTCGATATTTGATGTTAATTTACAATGATTATATATGAAACAATTATCAAATATTTCTAACATTTGGCTGCACATGAAAGAACGTGTAGAGTGGCCCATGCTAAATTCGGAGGAATGAACAAATTTTAATTCAAAACGCAATTAAAAAGGTCCAAAAGGTCACATCTACAAATTTCCATTTAAGCCATGATAATATTGCCAACAACCCCTAGGACCAAGAGATCAAACAAGAATACAACATGATATTTTTTCATGTGATTGTAAAGGTGCAATTTTTCCCTTTATGGAAAAAACAAAACTTTCTCTTCAATTATTTTTATATTTATGAAAAACTTTATCAATAACCTCTAATGATAGAGGTACAAACGAGTCCAGTCGAGCTCGAGCTTAGACCCGTGTCTTTATTAACCTGAGTTGATTAACAAGCTGCAATTGAACTGATCAGATTAACAAGTTCGAACTCCACCTATTTATTAATGTTAACGAATCGAATAAGAATCTCAATGAGTTGAATTATAAAAAAATTACAAAAATTGCTATTTTCGAGTTTGAATAAGTCAAAACAACTTAAATCACTAAATGAGCTCATCAATCTGGCGCACCGAAAATTTTAGGGGTGTATTTAATTAAGATTTCTAAGGACTTTTTGAGACTTTAGAAATCCTGTTGTATTCAATTTAGATTTGTTAATACTTTCAAAAATCATGGAGTATTCAATTGGGATTTTAAAAGGTCTTACAAAATTCCGAGGTATTTAATTTATTTGACACTAGGATTTGTTAAGGCTTTTTAAGATTTAGTGGGATTTCTAAACAAAAAAAATCCTACCTCAAATCCTACCTCCAGACATAGGATTTCACGGAATTTCTCCAAAATCTGGAAATCTTAACAAATTTCAAATCTTAAAAAGTCTTAAAATGTCACTTGAAATCCAATTGAATACACCCTCCTTAATAATGCCAAGAAATTAGTATCATAAAATTATGTTTGTTCACTCTGAATAAATAGATAAATAAAATAAAATAAAATAAATACTCTACCAATTTAATAAGACATACCCCCGCACAAAAAGGCCACCCCTTGCTCGAACCCTAGGACGAGCGGACTACCAATCAACGGGGCCCACTGGATCATAATTTCGGGTTGGCCCATTTCACATTGGAGAGCAAAGAATAAAAAAGGACCAAACGTTGCGTGTGAGGGGGACCCGACCCGGGCCCACACGTATTATATACCATCTCTTGTGACCCGTTTGGCGCCTTCTTCACACGATCCTGGCCGTCGGATCTACTCCCATCTCGACTTTCAACCGTCCGATTCTCTTAGACAGCGAAACGCCTACTCTCTCTCTATATCATTCATCTAATTAGCTCCCGTACAGTCACTCTCAGTGCAGTGTGAATACAATTTCTTCGCGGGGGTCTTGTTATTTCATCTCTATCTCTCTATACGTACAGCTTGTGCGTTTGTGTCTACATACATACTTTTTATCTGCACAGAGGAGCCCTTTAGCTTCTCCGGCTTCGAGGACCGAGTTTTCTTGAATCCCAAGAAGATTGATGTTGCTTTTTTTATTGTTTTCTGACTCAACTGCTCACCTGCAATTCTTTTCTTTGCGTTCAGTGTAAGTTAAATTTATATCTTACTTTGTTTTGCAGTTAATTTTTCTTTTTCGTTTTCTGTGAGTTTTGTATGAAAATCATCTTCAACAGGTTCCTTTTTGCAGCTGATTGTTGAGCTATTTGAGTTTTGTTTGTGCGTGTCAAGATGAATTTTTTTTTCGATGCTTAATAATTGTTCTACCTCGTTTTGTGCAAATCTAGGGGCATCTTTGTTTTTGCTCTCGAGCTTTGAAATGATTGGATCTGTTAATTTTCTTGGCCGGGATGTGGATTCTTGTCCATTTAAGCTGCTGTAAAGAACCCACATTTGGGATTTTTTCATGTCTTAGTCTTGGAAGAAAAAAAATACTTTGTGAATTGGGGTCTTAAAAATATCGAAGTTCTGAGGATGCAGTGACAGAGCTCGAATAGGTTTTTGTTCTTTGTACAGCTCCCCAAGATTGTATGTGTGAATGAATTCTTTTTCCTTTTTTGTACCGTTTTCTTTGGGTAAAATTTTGTTAATTAGCACTTATGTAGTGGTAATTAGTAATTACCTTAAATTGGAGTGGAACCCATTTCTCAGATCTGACAAATTGGAGGTTTTATGGCTTGAGCCAGCTGTTTTTCCTTTTCTCTCTGTGGCGTTTTTGGAAACTTAAGGTTTTCGCATATTCTTGGCACTTGGGTGTATACTTTTCTATTTAGAGAAGGGATTATATTAACTGCTCATCTCGTATAGAATCTCTTATTATTATTTTTAATTGGCAACCTTGATTTTAGATATCAATGGCTTTATTCTGTAACCTACTAAGCTCTTGATGACCTTGGCAAGATTTTAGGCATTAGGGATCAAAACCAGTATCTTGTCATATTCTGTCTTTAACTTTTCACTTTGCATCTGCTTTCTCTCCCTTATTTTCTCTCTCTCTCTCTGTCTCTCTCTCTTAAGAATTTCAATTAAATTTGTTTATACCAATGTCAAATTCTTGTATTTTCAGACTTCTGCTTTATTGCTCTGTTTACTGAAAGAAGAAGAGCTTGTAAAATTACCTGTGACTGATCATTGATAAAATCTATGACATTGTACTGAAAGAGTATGTGAATACTTTTACTGATTTGCATCTATCTTTGTGATTTATATTTTCAGCAAGAGGCATCTATAACTGCAAGTCTCATTCTCTAACTACGACCTTTTACAGTCTTTCCGAGTGCTAAAACGAGTACAATCATAAGATGTAATACAATGCAACCGAGCATGGAACGGAGCTCAACATTACAACAAATCTTGATTGCCGATTACACAAAAACTCAAGAAAAGCGAAGGGTTGGACATTCGTTCGGCCAGCCGTATCTCGACACAAAATGCGAATCGAAACCAAGTATGAAAACCGAGAGAGTGGGCCCACACAAACACTCACAAAGTGTCCAGAAGCCTCGGCTCGCGATTAATAGATCACTTGATGGTGATAATGATAATTATGATGATGATAACGAGCTCGTCAAGTACATGTCGAATTTACCTGCTTTTCTTCAGCACATGGAGAAGGGAAGTAGTAACGTTCAAGAAAAAGCGCTTAATTTCGGTGTGCTCGATTGGAATCGTCTGGAGAAGTGGAAGTATAACGAGCGAATGCCCACTGGAAAATTTCCTCAAAAGGCATCATCATCAGCATCATCATCGAGCAGCAGCAATATTCGGATAGGCCAAGACTCGATAAAGCAGCCATCTTTCTCACACGGCTCTCGATTTGGTTCGCCCAAGGAAGAAAAAAATGTGGGTTATCATCACAAGGGTGAAAAATATGCTGAGCTAATTCGGTCTAATAAAGGAAAAGAAACGTTCAATCAAGAACATCAAGCTGACCGTTTTCATCAGAGAGCAAAGTCTTATGGGGAGACAAATGTGTATCCAAAGAAGGAGATTTTTCCAAAAGAAGAAACTTTGCGAAACAATAGTTATTATGCTCGGGAGAAAAGGAAGGTGACGAGGTCTGGTGAAATAAAATTAAAACCGAATCATTTCGAAAGAGATGGATCTAAGACATCTCTTGATGATGGGCAATTAGCAGAAGTGGTGGGTACGCGATTATCTGATTTTTTTTATCCTCAAGAGCTGAAATCTGGTGAAATGAATAATCCAGTGACCTCAAAAGCAGTCGATGTGGAAGTTAACCTGAGTGGATCAGAAAGTAAACGTTCATCGGCACATGAAGAAAAAAATGGTAGTAGCGCATCATCATCATCTTTTCTCGAGTCATCTTCGGATAAATATCAACAAGCCGAAATTGCTAAAACTCTCACTCCAAAAGAAAGTCCCACCTCACCCACCCGTCGTTTTAGCTTCCACTTGGGAAGAATGAGCAAAAGTCTTAGCTTCAAGGATAACTCGGAAGTACCCCATTTGAGTTCACAATACACGAGCATCAAATCAGGCCCAGTTAGGCCCAAAACATCCTCTGGCCCAGATAATAATAATAATAACCTCAAAAGTGACTGCAGCCGAGCAAGGTCCAGCCCGTTGAGAAGATTGCTGGACCCACTGCTGAAGCACAAAGGGGGGGCCCACCCAGCCGAGCCCGGCCCATCTCAAGATCGAAAGCCCGAGAGGCCCACTACTACTTTATTAGCTCTTCTGCAGATAACTTTGAAAAATGGGCTTCCTTTCTTTAAGCTAGTGGTCAACAGTAGCAATGAGATGTTAGCTGCTACAGTGAAGAGGCTGCCGGTATATGGGAAAACCGATTCTTGCATGATGTACGTGTTTTATTCAGTTCACGAGGTTAAGACGAAAAAGGGCATGAGCTGGATTAATCACGGCTCGAAGAGTAATGAAAAAAGCTGCAATCTTGGATATAACATTGTTGGGCAGATGAAAATTTCGAGCTCGAGCGAATGCAATTCGAAGGAATGCGTACTTTACTGTGTTGATCCTAAAAAGGAACTTGCTGCTGTTATTGTTGGGAAAACCGGTAAAAAAATGGAGAGCCAGGAAAAAATTACGAACGATAATAGTGGCACTGTTGTAATTCTTCCGGGTGGAGTTCATGGCTTGCCGAATGAAGGTTTTTTACCCTCGTCGTTGATTAGCAGGTGGAGATTCGGAGGGTCGTGTGATTGTGGAGGATGGGATGTTGGCTGCAAGCTTCGTGTGCTCGTTGACTGTGAAAAAACAAGTAGCCATTGTCTTCAACCGTTTGAGCCGAGCTCCAGTATCGATTACATCAATCTTTACTCAGAGGTATTAGATTAAATACTTCCAGAAAGCAAAAATGAAAATAAAAACTATATTTTTTAGTTATAAAAGCACTTAATATATGTTTTCTTTTTCTTTTTTTCACAGGGTGGAGAAAAAGGGAGCAAGCCTGTTTTAACAATGAAGCCATTTAGCAATGGGTATTATTCAATCGAGCTCGATTCATCGATTTCTTTGCTGGAGGCATTCGCCACTTGTGTGGCGCACGTAACTTGTTTGAAATTCGCTGAACTCACGGATGCGAAAAGCTCGGATTCTCAATATTTAGCAGAGGCATTATTAGCCGAAGCTGACAAAAGGAAAACAACAACTGTTACATGCCCGCCATTATCTCCTGCAGGAAGGATTTAAATAAGTACTAAAGGCTTATGATATTTCGAATTACTGAAGGCCGCATCTATATCTCGAAGAGACTTATGTTGTTGGCAAGAAACGGAAAATGATGAGTACTGATTTTTTTTTTTCCTTTTCCAAAAGCACCTGTTTTTTAGTGTTGTGAAGATATTTGATCTGCAGAGCAGAATAGTTATGTGATCTCTCTGTAATATTTTTTTGCTGCTGGTGGGTTTTTAGCTATGTAAAGTGAAGTAGATATTAGTGCAATGAGTATTATCTGAAGCTAATAGTGATTGACAATATGATGGTTATTCTTAGCCTTTCAAGTTTTCAACTAATTAATAGTAGAAAAATATATTTCAAACACAAATATATCGATCTATTATACATTCTTCTTTCTGCGAAAATGTATATTTGCATTATGAAATGTCAGTGTTGATTTTTATATTCAAATTTTAGTTCGAAAGCCTGCCTATATATTGCCATGTAAGATAGAAAATAGAGACAGATTCATCTATAACTATAATTTTATTATCAATAGAGTAGTAAAACATCAAACTTCCACCCATTGGGGGCAAACTACATTATAGAACTTTGACCATTTGATTAGACAGCGCTCATCATTTTGGGCTTGGGCCGTTGGCTCATGTGGAAAGTGGGCCTATTTGTCGGAAGTACAAGAACAGGGCTTCATTAGTATACTGTGGTGGGCTTAGAGGTGTGAACAAGCAAGCCTGAACTTCGAATGCTTAAGTTTGGGCTCGAGCATTTATCGAGCTCGCTTCTTAATACTCGGGGTTCGAGATCGATTTATTTAGCAAACGTTAACAAGTATAATTCAAGTCTTAATGAATCGAGATATAAAAATTACATAAAAACTTATATTTTTTAAACTTTAACGAATCGAGTTCGAGCTCATTTGCTTAATTATTCACAAAGAAGTGGAAAGTGGTGCAATGTAATATGAATCACGGATTAAAATGACTGTAATTTGGGATAACATATTTAAATATTTTCACATGAATAATTATTTTTCTAAGTCAAACAAAAGGAACAAACTTTCGTGGTAACCTACTACAAGACACGATCAAGCGTTGACCGTTGAGTACGTAAAGTACGTGGTAAAAAACTACAAATACAAATTGGAACCAAAATTGAAACAAAATTGCCATTAGCCAACCAAATGTAGAAAAGTCAAAACGCAAGACTATATACAATCACAACTTTTCTTTCTTTTGGGTGCGTGCGTGAGTGCGTGCGAGCAAATTATATTATTATTATTTTTTTAAAAAGAAGAAAAAAGAATGATTAGTTGATTATATACTCCATGCTTTTGTGGGTTGCTTGATGATATTAGTTAACGCAATTATAAAAATAATTTAAGTCCATATGAAAAAAAACTAATATAAAAATAAGTCCGCGAGAATAATTTTATTTTTCCATACTTAATTGTATATATATAAGTCACGAACACGCAAAATTGGAATCAATGTGTGGCCATGTTTTCTTGAAAAGGGAAAATGGATTTTCATGTGTGAACATTGTGTTGATTATAAACATGATAATATTTAGAGATGTTACACGGAACAATACACTAGTAATTTCAATTCTGCTCGATTTAAATTTATTTATTTAATATCAAAAGATCCAAAAGTCAAGATTATCCTCTTTAAGGGCCTTAGAGTTAGAAGAACTTCTAGAAGAGTATTTTGCTTCTCCTAAAAGAAGAGTTTTTTGGTATGAAAATGAGGAATGGTCAATTGACTATTGCTGGGTAGGGTCACGCTGCCAATTCGGACCTTGTAAGCTTCTTTCACAATTCCGGATAATAGCTTTGACGGGTCGGGTCAGAAATTCGAGTATATTCTTCATATATTAAAAAAATGTTGATTAACATAATTTTCGGACACAATAATTGATATAAACTTATGAGTTGGTGCATGAAATATTTTATTAATTTTAAAAACGATGTGACAAATTAGATAAAAGAACTTAGCATTACTTCAAATTAAAATTTATGTCATCCATTGTGCATCATACAATTGTAAATATTCTTCTAGCACGAATCACTGATTTAACGTAAATAATTTTGTTTCATTATTTATTATTGTTAATTAGTACCACATGAGTACCTTGGGAACGAATTTTGTTAGCGGCTATGGTTTAAAAGCTGATATTCGATCATAAAAAAAAAAAAGTTTTGTGTTTTGTAATTAAAAATTTGACTATATATGTTTTTTTACGAATAATTGACAATTGTTGCTCAAGATTATGCATGAGGACTTACATGCCAAATATGTAGTTATTTATTTGATTGTTGAATAATTACTACTAGTATTTATATTACATTAAGTAGAATATATGATTAATTACTTGGAAAGTTAATGATGGCACGTGGACCGAGCTGGTTGGCCATTATATGGAGTTTTGAGTTGCGTCATGCCATGTTTTGTCGCTCTGGCTCTGATTCGAGGACCCGGAAAACCCTTTTTTATTTATTTTTAATAATAAAGTGATATTAATACGTAGTTTAAATTATGTATTCGGAAATATAATTTGATTCAGCTCATGAAAGTTTATTAGCTCGTTTGTTTATTCAAAAAATTCGAACCCAAACTATAAATCGAACTTGGTTATTGGGCAATTTGATGTGAGATTGTCCGCAAATAAATTATTATTTTTTAAATAAATAAACGAGTTGGACTTGTTCGCCAACAAATATTTCATGTATCCAAATAGTTTATTTAGATATTTAGAATATTCCGTGTATGCAAATAGTTTATTTAAATATTTAAAATTTTTTAACGAGTTGAACTCAAGTAGAGCTTATTATTTATTCTCAACTTATTTATTAAAAAGAAAAACATTATTTGGCTTGGTTCTAAAAACACTCCTAATTTGAAACATTTGATTTGCATTAGGTCCCATGGATATAAGTGATAATTTTTCCAATTTGATGTCTTTTAAAAATAAAAACATTGCCCTTAAAAATATTTTATAAAATTAGCAATGAACCAATTATTTATTGAAACCTTTTTCTACCAACTGATTTGATATGGCTATTATATACTCAATCAACAGTATTATTGTAGGTGGATATTGCAAATTAAAGTTGTAATTAAATGGAGTAATTATTACAAGTGAAAACATAAAAAGAGTGCCATTGATGCCAGGTTAAAATTAGACACATGCTGTGTAACAGAGCTGAATGCTGCAACTTATAAACTAATTAAAATCCTTTAATTGAAATGATTATGAAACTGTAATGAATGGATTTATCAGCATGCTTAGTTGCTACAATGATATTTTTGGAACATTAATAACAAATTCGAAATAATGTCATTAAATATGCACATAATCTAATTCAATAATAAATAATCTCATAGTTATGATTTATTCCCATTGCTCACACATGAGCTAATTCTTTTGAAATGTTAACACTTATTCTTAAATATGTGAATAAATTAGGATATCATTTTTTAATCAATCTAATATACACTCTGGATTTTTCATAAACCAACATTTCAATTTTTCATACTTACACTATAATTTTAAAACATAATTATAAGTATCATATTTTAGTTTATAATATCTTTTTGAGTGTGATATTTCGGTTTTAAAATATATACGTAACTGAAAAATATGATTATTCAACCTTTAAACATGCTAACAATATGATTTTTTTTTTTTAAATATTGAAACTGCTGATGAACAAATATAATGGTGAGAATGTTGTTAGGCAAATCTACTTGTAGATATTTTTCTATCATATAGACACATTTTTCAAAATTGAAATGATATAACTCAAAAACCAACTAAAATAAATATTTAACATTTTATAATAATATATATGTAATGCATTAAAATAAAATAATGACTGACCCGATTAGTAGGTTTTTTTATAAATATATGTGAGTCACATTTATCCAATGGACCCCATGGGCAGCGCATTGACCAATTTTACATCCACGTCATTATCTGTGATTAATTAATTATTTAATCAGAAAAATACCAATATAAATTTCTATTTGTTCTTTGTTCTAGAAAGAGAAAAAAGAAATTATTTACAAATTTGATTTTTTTGCATAATAATTAATAAATCAATATTTGTCCCTTAAATCATTTTTCTTGGTTACTTTTTTCCATTCCCTTTCTCAACTGACTCTCCGTGTTCAACTCGCGTTTTTAGCAGACGCAGGAGACAAATTGGAGCAAAAAAAACTCGCATAAATTTAGTGTGTGTGAGAGAGGGAGAGAGGTAGAGAGAAGAACAGGACAAAGAAAAGGAGAAAAATATATTAAAACATAAACAGAGATGCCCTTCATCATTTCTTGTTCAATCGTTTGAAATTTATTTAAAAAGGCGCTGCCTGTTGCTAAAAATCGATCGTTATCTTCTGGGTATCGCCGATTATTGCAACTGGTGGTATCTGTTTGATTTGCTATTTTTTTACCCCCATTTTTTAGATCTTGAGTGGAATTGTTTGTCAAAAGGGGTGAATTTTTCTTGATTGAATTTAGAGGAAAAAAAAGGACTCTCTCTGTGGTTTTGAAAGGTGGTTTTTTGTGCAAGCAGTTTGTTTGTGGTGTGATATGGCGCTGTTGTTTGCATCGCATACATAGAAAATGTCGTTTTACATCGGTCGCGAGGCTTCCAAGGTTCGTCGTTTTTTTTTTTTTTTATTTTGTTCTC
>BKCP01012181.1:1331226-1349052 GCA_008636005.1 Striga asiatica | reverse complement strand
AAAAAAAAAAAAAAAAAAAAAAAAAAAAAAAAAAAACTGAAAAATCTTGTGCAGGAAGAGTAACTCCAGAGAGTGTGGTTTACAGTTTTGGAACTATTCTGCTCGATCTTCTAAGCGGCAAGCATATACCTCCGAGTCACGTATGTAAATTCATTACCGTCAATTATTCGTGCAATTATTTGACTTCCAAGCCTTTAAATTAGCTTCCACTTGTAATATAAGTATGAAATATTTTTCTCTTTATTAGTTCAATAAGAGTATTGAAAATCTTACAACAATTCAAGAAAATGGAATTGTCAGTTTAAGTTTTTGCTTTTTAGGCTGTTAAAGTTTTTAGTTAGAACCGAGTTTTTTGATTATTGGTTGCTCGTGTGGTGGTTTTTGCTAGGCACTCGATCTCATTCGTGGGAAAAACTTTTTGATGTTAATGGATTCTTGTTTGGAGGGCCATTTCTCTAATGATGATGGGGCTGAGTTGGTGAGGCTCGCCACACGTTGCTTGCAATTTGAAGCACGCGAAAGGCCGAATGCCAAATCCTTACTGACTTCTCTCATATCCCTTCAGAAAGAATCTGAGGTATTAATGCTGTGATCAAATTGCTATAAATCAACTAAAATATGCCTTTTTTGTAGTCAATATAAACTTTGATTCTGTTTCTTGAGAAATTTTCTGTTCTGCCTCTTTTATTTTTACATATACACCCGATCGAAGAAGATTTCGATAATTTTTTGGGGGTCGAAAAGAATTAATTTTTTTTTTTTTTTTTTTTTTTCTTTTTTTTCATATTTAACGTTCGGGACTAGGTTCCTTCATATGTTTTACTGGGTGTGCCACAAGCTAATGCAAGTAATCAGCCATTGATGTTGACTCCACTTGGTGAAGCATGCTTAAGGATGGATCTCACAGCCATACACGAAATACTCGATAAGGCTGGGTACAAAGACGATGAAGGAATTGCTAATGAGGTTAAAACATTGAACAAAATTTCCTGGTTTCGTTTCTTGATATTATTTTCTCGAAAAAGACATATTTGCGGGTTTTTTTTTGGTGCAGTTATCTTTCCAAATGTGGACAAATCAAATGCAGGAGACTTTGAGTTCCAAGAAGCAAGGAGATGCAGCTTTTCGAGCCAAAGATTTCTCGTCCGCTATTGACTGCTATTCCCAGGTGAATTAGGCTCTATTTGGTAACCAAATAAGCTAGCTTATAGATCACTTGGTTATCTTATAAGCTTTCTGTATTTAAATAAACTTCATTTGGTAGGACGAAGTTTTTAAAAAACTTGAGTTTTTCTCAAAAGATTTTTTGGGTAGCTTTTCAAATAAGTTCGTTGAAAATTTTATTTCAGCTAGCTTATTAGCTAATTTTACCAAACACTTTTATCATATAAGCTAGCTTTTCAAACTTTTCAGCTATAAGTCATAAATTATAAGCTCGAAAATCACTTATAAGCTACAAACTAGCTTATCAGCTATCAGCTAGTTTTACCAAATATAGCCTAAGATTACTCTCCATGGATTCCTTATTCGAGCAAGTTTCTAATTTCTTTTTTATTTTTTTCTATATTTAGTTCATTGATGGTGGGACGATGGTTTCGCCAACTGTTTATGCTCGTCGTTGCCTAGCGTATTTGATGATTGATTTGCCGAACCAAGCTTTAGGAGATGCCGTGCAAGCACTTGTTATATCACCCGATTGGCCAACCGCTCTTTATCTTCAGTCGGCCTCACTCTTCATACTCGGGATGGAGAATGAGGCTCAAGAATCGCTTAAAGAGGCCACGAAATTGGAAGCGAGACGAAACATGAAATAAGAAAAAAAAAATGTATAGATTTCTCCTCATTTTTTTGATTTTCTGACTTATGTACTTAAATCTTTCAGCCATTTTCTTGTCAAAAAACCAGAGGATTGTTTCAAGTTGATTGATGATTTTCATTTGTTTTCTCTTTTTGGTATTTGTGAAACCTTCTTACAGCTTTGCCGATTTTTGTGATTGGAAATTCTTGATTGTGGACTTTTGTCCAAATAATTGCATCTCAAACATGATGCTACTCTTCTCGTGTTGGTGCAATAAATTATAATCATTTTGACTGAAGAATTTGTCCTGATAAAGGCTCATTTACGATTTAACAGTTCGATTTATGAAGCATTGAACGATAATGCATAATTATCTGGACAGTGATGAAATCTTTATACATATGTGAAGAAAATGTAAAAAAAAAGTACAATACGACTTCAATCAATATTTATTTTCTCAAAATTGAGCTCATTTAGCCCATTACAAACATAATCCATGTTAGTTCAGCCTGTAAATGACACGAACGAATATTATCCCCTTCACATTGGAGGCCGGTTGTTTCCTAGCAATTGGCCGACTAAATTTGTCACCTGCAATAAAATATGTGTCGCAGTCAAAGAAGAGCTTTGTACATAGTTCACTATGCAGAAAGAAATGGCTAACATAATTTGGAAAACCATCAAAACTAGTCCATTTCTGATAATCAGAAAGGTTCAGTGAATGTGAGAACTTGAAAATTTACGTTCTCCAGAGACTATTTTAAATATATACAATAAAGGGTATTTCTTCATGATAGTGGATTAATGATCACATGTACACATCTTTTGGAAAGAGAATATCAGCACTAGACAAGTTAAACTCCAAAGAGATTTTAAGATGAGGATAAACCTTCTCAGATTTATGGAAGTCAATGACAAGCGGACTATTAAGTCAAATAAATTAAGAAGTAAAAACTTCCAGTTTTTTCCCCAGTAAATTAAAACTCCCCAATATGACATTAACTTGATGAAACTTAAGCAACAATAATTACATCTTTGATTTTGGTTTTGCTACGAATTACATATCAACGTTTCGAACAGGTAATTTTATACCACACCCACGATTAACTTTCTTAATATATAAAATAGAAGATATGTGCACAAGCAGGAAATTCATTCACCCATACATTAAAAACAATCGCAAAAAACAAACTAATTACCTGCCAATACTTTGAAACACACCGATCGATGCACTTGTTTTCGCCCATGTTCAGTTCAGATTCTTTGTATCTAAAAACACAAGAAATTTTCAATGCCCTTCAATCACGTGCTTAAAATGTATTTAACTAAAAGAAAAATCTAAATAAAACAAACTGGAACATTTCAAGAAGCAATATGTATGTATTTTCAATACATACTTTTGCTCGACACATTTCTTGAAACACGTCTGGGTAAGCCTGAAGAAGAACAAAGGTACCATCATCAGCAAAATATCCAAGTAAGAAAGTGAAGAAAGATGGCTAAGAAAATTTTTCCCGCATTCTACATTCAAACCGAGGACAAGCAACGACAATCAGCAAATGGTAAATAGAATTCTTACAACATTCTACATTCAAACCGAGGACAAGCAACGGTAATCAGCAAAGGGCAAATTGAATTCTATGTTCAAACCGAGGATAAGCAACGACAATCAGCAAATGGCAAATATATTTCTTACATNGGGGCATTTTAACAAACAAAAAGAGAGCGGCTTACTTGTTAAACATATCCACCCTATACTCCATCTCCTTCTCCATCATCCCCAAAAGCTGCACAAAAAATAAAAAAAAAAAGGACAAAACCCTAAAACCCCCAATCCTTAGATCCTATTGCACAAAATTGCGCAACAATTTTCTTTTATGCAAGCCAGTGTAAGGTAGTAAGAAAAAAGTACCTGTTCTCGCTCGAAAGCAGAGGGTGCATTGGGTTTAGCCATTAGAGATCGACAACGTGAGCTTCAGTAATCAAAGGCAATTCCTTTCCAGATGAAACTTGCAGCTCAAAGAGAACTTCAATTGTAAGGAAAATGGCGAACGGGTTTAGCAGAAAAATGTTTGTTCAGAGTCTAAAACCCTAAACAGCGGAGGGACTATACCAAACGGGGTCCTATGGAGTATTTTCCGGTGCGAACAATGATATTGTAGTCCCGTGTACCGCATATAGTCTCATAAAGGCAAAATGGCAAATAACAAACTTGTCCCAAACCAAATTACAAACTAAAAGGAAAATTGCTTCTATTTTCCGGTTTTTTTACTTAAAAAAAATAAGAAAAAATAAAGTGGACAAGAACAAAACAAAACAAAAAAATTGTGGAAATAAATAAAAAGCACGTATTTTGAGAATACATTTTTTTTGTAATTTTCTTGACTTTGGTCCAATTTTTTTTTTTACTTTTTTTTGTGTCCACTTGTGTTTTTTTTGTTTTTTTATATATAAATTTCCCTCTATTTTCCCCCTAAACATTAAAAGAGATTATCAAATTGGTTTGGTTTGATTAATTTTGAAAAAGATGGTATGGTTAATTGTTAGTGGGTACATTAAAATAATATTTAAAATAAAATAATTAAAAATTTGATCTGATAGTTAGTTAAAATATTGTGAGTGGATGAATAATGAATTGAAGTTGATGTGGTGTGTATGAATGATTGAATGATATTAATTATTTATATTGATAATATTGATGATATTGAGGTTGAGTTAAAGTTTAGTTAAAAAAGTTGGTTGAGTTAAAATGTTGAATTTTTTATTTTTATTTTTAGATTTCTTGTATACAAACATGTCCTAAGCGATTTGGAGATGAAACAATCAACTTTTCAAAAAAGTAAAAATAAAAATAAATAAATCGGATTAAATTGCAGATTAAAATCAAAGCAATTGTTTTGGTTCTCAATTTAATCCCAACATTTTAATTTTGAAAATATAAGATATGAGTTTTTTCAGTTTTTCTGAACGTGTCTTGCTCGTAATCTGGACATGCAAAACCAACTTTTCCAAAAAAAATTCAGATTAAATTGTAGCTTAAATACAACATTTGTTTTGTTTCTCAATTGAATTCCAACATTTTAATTTTGAAAAAATATAAGATATGAGTGTTTCAGTTTTACTGAACGTTTCTGGCTCGTAATCTGAACGTAAATATAGGGAAAGACAACATGTCAAAAATTAAAATAATTAATTCGCATTATTTTTATTTTTGAAAAAAATAGAAGAAAATACAGTTCAATTTACTCCAAATTTGCGAAGCCAATAAAGCCTTACATTAATCAATTGAGCCCATATAGAAATATTGAAAATTCAATTGGGATCAATTTAGCATTCAAGTAGTAAGTGTTGTTAAATTAAACGAGTTTTGTTTAGCTCGGCTCGTTTGATAAACGAGCCAAGTTCAAGCTCATTTAAAGTTTATTTGATTAACGAGCTCTGCTCGATAAGGAGGCTCAAAAAGAATTTTTTTTATATAATTTTTTATAGTCCGACTTGTTAAAGTTCGAGGTCGGCTTATTAAAGCTTGAACTCGACTCATTATTAGTGATAAAAGAGTCAAGCTCGAGAACCCTAAGCTTGAGCTCGAGCTCGACTCAGCTCGTTTACAGGTCTAACAAGCAAGAAAACTTGGAAAATCTCGCCTAAGTGAAGAAGTACCAACTACCAATCTCAATAATCTCATAATTGCAATGTTTTTCCATAATTAATCAGAAAAAATCCTAACAATAAATATTAAATAAATACTACAGCTAAACCCCCATCAAATGCACACTTCAAATCCTTCCTGTTTTTTTTCCCCCTAAGCTTATATCAACTTATATAAGCTGCAGTATTTTTTTTTTTTTGCATCAATCACATTTTAGTATTTTACATATTTCAGAAAGTAACTCTCTCTCTATGAAGGGATGTTGAAGTGGAAAAGCCAAGATATGATGAAAGCAAACACCATACAAGCCAGAAGGAAGTTTAGAAACCGGTGGCCATTCAAGCACGTTCGGGTCTCGGCTGCCGATGCTGCTGCCGTGGGGCCCACAGGCGTACTCGGAATGACCAAAATGCCCTCGCCGGCTTGCTGACCGGCCTCCGTGTCGTTGGGGCCCACCACATTTCGAGCTATCGAATTGCAGATTTCGCAAGTCCTGCAAAAATGGAAAAAAAAAAGTGAAAATGGCCTTAAAGAAAAAAAAAAACAAATTTTCGCAGCTGATTCAAAAACAATGGAAATTTATCATGTTTCTCGAATAGTAATCGTGATCTTCATCTTTTCCTACCTAAAAGCACAATTTAAGGCTTCAATACAACAGCAAACTAAATCAGAATAAGGTTCGAATAGAAATAAGGTTCGACAAACATAAGGTTCAAATCAGAATAAGGTTGCTACTTACCAGTTACCATTCCCATATCAAAATATCTATAATTTGACTCAATAAAGTGATGATTTTTATTTTTTTTTTTTNTCAGTTACCATTCCCATATCAAAATATCTATAATTTGACTCAATAAAGTGATGATTTTTATTTTTTTATTTTTTTTGGGTATCCAAAGATGATCGTTGAAACCCGTTTGAGTTTGAGGATCCGCATAAAGTAATCGGGAAAAAATATCGTGCCTCTAATGGGTGTCAAAATCACCACTTTTAATAAAGAAGAAAAGAAAAGATTCTTCTCAAGGATGAACGAGCAGCTAAAAACACACTGAATCGATGTTACATAAAGCCATTGACTATGCAATTAGACGTAAAACTATAAAAGCTATTAGCTTTGTTGCTGCTCACCCTTTTGCTTTACTTTTTATCACTCTGCATTTTGATAATGGCAAAGTTTAAATCTCTTTTCCAGTAACTCCATAGTTCTTAAGAGCCTAAAAATCTGTATATTACACCAATATTATACAGTTTTAAATATTTTCTTTCAACCAAAAGAGTAGCAATAATCACCAACACACTTTCATAGTTCAATGGTATATAACATAAGGCACATATAAAGAATCATCAACACCCACCAAAGTTAACTAAATGAGACCTTAAAAATCAGTTTTACTAAATGCCTCACAAACATCGAATTTTACCACAAAGGCACAAACCACACCAACAATTCGAAGAAGAAAACATCCACACCAACACACAAATACCAAATACACATAAAGACATGAAATTCAAGATAAATTCAAGATTCCTTTTTTTTATTTTTATTTTTCTTGTATGCTGCAAATGATATACAGCTTTCAATATTTCCTTTCAACCAAAGGAATAGATTAGTGTGTGAAAAGACAAACCAAGCATATCATTACTTCAATGGAATATAACAAAGGCCAATTATAAGGAATATCAACACCCACCATAGTTTAACTAAATGAGACCTTACAAAAATCAATTTTACTAAATCCCTTACAAACATCAAATTTCCCCACAAAGGTACAAACCACACTAACAATTCGAAGAAGAAAACATCTACACCCACACACAAATACCAAATACACATAAAGAAATGAAATTCAAGATTCTTCTTCTTTTTTTTCAATGTCCCCATTTAGATAACTTACTTGTTTCCTTTGATTTTGAACCAAGTCTCAGCACAATGCTTGTGGGCAGCAGCTAAATCGTCCTTACAGGAACAGCCCAGCTCAATGGGCAAACCAGAACTAGGGCTGCTACTAATGAGACTCAAATGGCAAATCCTGCAATCTCTCTCTAAATTACTCAAATTTTCCTTTTTCTCACCACACTCTAAATCCACAGACTCAAATTCTCCTTTTTCTCCTTTTTCCAAAGCATCGTCTTCCAAAATCTCGGACCGACCCGCAAAGCTGTAATCATCGTATGACCCGTCACCGTCGATGGTGGAGTAGAACTGGGAATTTGAAGACCCGTCGGAAAAGCATACACTGCCCAATTCCTCCTCCTCCTCCTCCTCACCGGCAGCGCGCCGAGCTCCGGCGGAGCTCCGGCGGCCGCATTCTAAATCTATGTGGGTTATTTCTAAAGCAGCCATTTTTTATGGAGGCCCAGAAGCGGAAAATATCGTCTAGAAGGGTCGATAGTGAGGAAAAGGCCTTCAAGATGAAATCTTTAAAGAACCCATTTGGTAAATAAAAAAAAAGGAAGAAAAAAGAAAAGGAAACACCGTTAAGGGCTGCAAATGTGAATCTTGAGAGATCCCATGTTAGAGTTTCGACATGTTAAAGTTCAAGACTCAATCTTTTTGTCTATTGATGAACAGATTTAGTACAATGTGGGATCTGCGAGATTGGATTAGGTGAACTCTCCAGCTTCCCATAGCTGCTCTGCAACTGAAAGTGACGCTTTGTTTATTTTTCGCAGACAGAAAATTGTGAATAGCAGATAAAATACAGGAGAGAGTTCAAGGAGGAAAAGAACAAAGGAAAATAATTTGTGGGGTAAAAGAGAAAAAAAATAGAACAAGGAATTGCTTTAGCTGAGGGTTTGTTTTGGAAACTCCAAATACAGAAGACTTCACATTGTCGTTATTTACATAACTAATTATTGATAGAAAACAAAAGTAATAAATCTCAACAAAGCAAAAAGAAAGATGTGAAAGACTATTACTGCTATTAAACTAAACAAGTCACTCTTGAGTTCGTCTTGTAAAAATTTTGATACATGGTCGAATTCGAGCTTTTTTAATTTTTATTTAATCTATATATATATAATAAGAATTAACATTTACCATAAATAGTAGTAAGAAAAAGTCAACCACATTTATTATATACTATTTTCAGCAACTTTTATATTTTACATTTTAATTTTAATTCATTATCAAAAAATTGGATGGTTTCTAAATTAATGGGTTTTAAATGCACGTATCATGTTTTAAAAATTATAAATCATTTAAAATCAGAGGGTTCATAAATTAATGGTTACAAACTTTTCAAAGTTGTAATCTTTATGACATCTTTTCTTTTTGACTTTTAATAATAAAATTATTTTAAATATATATATTCTAATCCAAAAATTCAATCATATTAAATATATATATATATATATTGAACGCTAAAAATATTTTTTAAATTGCATACCCAATCAATTAATCTTAATTTTTTTTAAAATTACTATGTTTATTTTTTATTAATATGCATAAAATAAAAATAAATAGTTCATCTTTGGATATATAATTTATAATCTTAATATACTATCATTTGGTGTAGACATATGAATCATAAAATATTTTTATTTCATAAAATTAAATATTATATTTAAAGAAAATAAGGAAATTACTTTGGATCAATCGGGTGATTGAATTAGGGTACTGCCCACTTTGATTGAATTACTTTTAGGTGATATTTAAAATAGTCAAAAAACTTGACATAACTTGGTTGGTCCGAGGTAATTAAGTTATGTATCAGTTTGACCAGACCAAATTGATTATTGAACCTAAATATAAATTTTAATATTGAAAATACTTTATTACGTGAATGTGATGTAATCCAAACTTCAAATAATCATATTAACAATACTTTTATGACAACATGATTAATAATTTATGAATATTTATATATCATTTTATTATTATTTATGTGAACAAAATATTTATTTCATTATCATTTTTATTAATGTACGGTAAATATAAGGTTTTCAGAATCGGACCGTCTTGTGGTTGTTCAGATTTTAATACATAATACTTTAATATATATATTTATATATATATATATATATATATATATAGTACTTTTTGTAATAAATTTAAATAAAAAGTGTTACTTAAATATCTAAACAATTTATAAATTCAAATGTTTAAACTAATTGATAAATAATTTATAAATCTCTGTTTTATTTAAATATGTAATTTTATTTAATAATTTTTCATGTAACAAAATTTGTTTAGAAAATTGTATCGATCTTACCAGTCCAACATACTGGTGTTGGCGGATTCGATAGCAAATATTTTATTCAAACGCACTAAATCGGTTATAAATCGGTTCTCAGTCCATCCGGTAGGACTGTGTCCAACCCGGTTTAAGTTATAAATAATGGGTAAATCATGATTAATGTTATTTATTTATTTAATTTATAATACAATCAAAATATTATTTTCCCGTGCATCGCACGGGCTACGTACTAGTTTTTATAATTTAACTTGTCAAAGATCGAATTCGATTCATTAATATTGATAAAAGATAAGGAAATTTAAGAGAAATGGAATGTGAAATGGTTTGCAATTGCAAGTAAAGAAAGAACAAGATTACAGGGCGAATAAAGCTTAAAAAAAGAAAAGAATTATATTCAAATAGAAAGATGAAATTATGGATTTGTATAATATGCTTGTTTGGAACCTAATTACCTTGAATAATACTATTAGGGTATCTATGAAAAGGAGTAGCATTAAATCTAACACAAAGATTATGCCTGAATCTTTGCCTTTTTTTCTTTGGATGCTTGTATTCTTATTAGCCTTACAATTATGAACGATTATTTATCATTATTAGCACCTTTTAATGTGCTTTACTCCTTTGTCTCCTTTACTCTGTTTACAAGGCAAGTTCAATGTTTTTGGCGAGATGGAATCTTATAGATAAATCAAGTTTTATAAAAAAGCTTGATGTTACAGTCTAATTCTTAGCAAGTCATTTTCTTTTTTCTATTTATATACTTTAGTAGGAAATTAGGACGATGAAATCCACCTAACAATTAATAACTCATACTTTCTCACTAAAATTGTATACTTATACAAATATCATACTATATGCTGTAGATTATGATATTTGAGTATCAATGTATTTACATTTTATGAAAAAATTTTAATTGTCTAATCATTAGGTATTCTGTGAGATGTATGGAAGTTAGATATGGTTGTCCAAAACTATTTGGTCTTAATAATGTATGAAACTTTCATAAAATCATAAACCTTATAAAAATATCTAGTGACCACGAGATTTTTGTAAGGAATTATTATAATCTTAGGTTTATCCAGATACACAGTATTAACCAGCACTCATTTTAACTTTGAATGAAGCCAAAGACAAAAAATATATTATATTAATCTTCAGCTGCTGATTGTGTGTTGTCTATGTTGGAAATATTTATTTATTATATAATTCACGGTGTGGACCAGTAAAAAAGAGGTGTGGAAGAAGTAAATCTTGCCGGAGGACCGAACATTGACCGGAGCAGTGGTAGACCACTTCGGATTCTCGTCTGACATCAGTCAGCCTTTTGCGTGTACATAAACACAAGCACTAGTTCTAAAAAAACCACATTTAAATAATAATAATAATAATAATAATAATAATAATAATAATAATAATAATAATAATAATAATAATAGTATGTGGATTAAATTTAACAATTGATCAAATTTCATCGAGCCTGTAATTTTGATGACATTATATATATGGTTAGTAGATATACTAAACTCAAAAGAATCGAACTCGATCGAGCACATTTAGTTAACGAGCCGAGTTGAGACTTCAAAACAACAATTTTTAATATAATTTTCTATAAATTTCGAATTCATTTTTTTGAGAATCAAACGCGACGTAAAGATCCTTAAAAAATAAATAAACCATAATACCAACAGCCTTCAGAACATGGAAAGTGACAACAGTTTCCAATTTTACAAGTCAAAAGTTCAAAAAAAAGCCTCTATATAATGCGGAGCATTTTCTTTTAAAACTTTCACATAACTTCCACTTCACAACTCACAATCAATTTTTCAGACCCATAAACCCGATAAATCCAAGTCGAATAATCGAACCATTTCACAAACGAGCCGGGTCATCTAAATCATAGTAAAAAATCGAACCATATCACAAACGAGCCAAACGAGCCGGGTCTGATAATACCAATTCTATCACCAACAAATCCACAATATTGACATTTTCTTGCCCAAGACAAAAAATAGCAATTATAGGAAGCGAAAAGTAAAGAAAAAGATTTGAACTTTCACATGGGTTTGTCAGTTTTTGTGCTTACCGTTCACAAAACTGAAGTACAGCAGTGGTCCAAACTCCAAACAAAAAGATCCCAGAAGTAAAGTGAACATGATCCTGTATACATTGTGGGGGTTTTTTCTCACAGTATTCCATTTATACATATTACAGAAGGACCCAAACAGAGCCTAAAGATCTGGACAGTTCATTAAAACTATACTTCATTATCTCAAGATTATAAAGTTTTCATCTTTTTTCCACAAACATTTTAATCTATAATTATGGAGCCAAAATGGGTTACCAAGAGGTCAAGAGCCAGTAAGCAAGAAAAAAAAAAACAACATAATTCAGTCAGTTAATATTACAGAACAAAAATAATCACCATTTTTATGTTCTACAAACATATTTTCTGAGCAAGACCATGATATCGGCTAACAAAGGTTGCGCAATCTTTTTATCATAACAACTTCGCCATTCAAGAAAACAAGCACTATAAAACACCAATCACATAATTTCAGTCCTAAGAGTTTTAAAGTAACCGAAAAAATTTATCAAAAATTCATTTTGAATTTCGATTCATGCACGCGCACCTGTTAGATCACGGTAGATGATTGTTAACTCGTCCACTCGTTAACTCGCTCTTTCCCATTTCAAAGCTCGACTGATCATTTTCCCCACTGCATTCCAAATGTCCCGTTTGCTGATTACCCCCAATTGCTTCAATGCTGCTGCTTTCCAATTCCAACCCACTTTCACCAGGCAATATTGCTTATATCGGCTGCTAATGCAGCCAGTTCATGGCTCATGCAAAATCGAGACTGTATAGTCAACAAAATCAGGCCCGAGCAACGATTTGACCTCCGAAAAAGCTTCCCAGCTGCCATGACCACATTTGTAAGGGATTAATAACTCATTGTAGCCTTCTTTGATTAATTTAAAGATTCCCAGTTTCGGTTTTGAGGTTTGGACAAAGGGGGTTTGAACGGGACCCACCTCAAATTGATTATAAACGGTAAAGGCACTGACCTGAGCAACGGGACGTATCAGAGTAGGAGGCACTATAGGCTTTTCTTGATGATTTTTATCACCATTTATTACTTGTTCTAAAGAGGTGACATCATTTCCTTCACTGGACTTGAAAGAGTTTGCATTTTCATCTCCACACGACAGAGTTTCTTCGGAAGATGCCTTTGACTTCTCGACACTTTCCTCGTTACTGATTTCTGATTTGGATCTTTGAAGGTTCATTCCTCTACGTCTCAATGTCGAGTTCCAGTGGTTTTTTATGGCGTTTATCTGTTCTCCCGGGCAATAGCTTTGCTATCAATGCCCATTTATTACCATGGATGGCGTGAGCTTGAAGTATGATACGGTCTTCTTCATCTGCAACAAAGTTGAAATTAGGATTAACTTTGCTTTTTGTTCTTTTCTTTAGCTTCTCCTGAACTTAATAATGAATGGTGAAAAACTGGAAAAAGTTTTCAGGAGATGCTTAACAATCAGTAACAATAAGTTCATTTGAGCTCAAACAACAAACGAGAAGAAGTTAGCCGAAAGTCTAAAAACTAGACAATTCACCTCCTTCATGATCAACATACTCATATCCCCCCAAAAGCCGAAAGGACTTGCATGTTTTTCTAGGCTAGAAAACTACATATAAACTAATTACTCAATGAGTAATGCTATAGAGCCCACTTGCTAAAACCTAAAAACATACCCACATGCATGCCCCAATTGCTAAAACCTAAAAACATTAATTTGCATCCCCATTTTGCTCCTGAATTTAAGTTTTCACCAAATTTCACCCAATCTTTTGCACGGAAAAAAGAACACAATCCTCAATGCTAAAAATATTTCTAAAGAATATGAAAACAATTAAGTCCATAGCCAGCAAAACCAAATGAAATTGTTCAATTACCCGTGGGCTTGCGTTTAACGGCGTGATCGAGCTGATTACACCACCGTAGGCGGCACGATTTTCCGGATCGGCCGGGAATTCCTCGCGCAATGAGGCTCCAATTCCGGGCGCCGAAGCTGCTCACGAGTTGACTCAGCATCACGTCCTCGTCCGGCGACCACGGCCCTCTGACTCGGTCTAGCGATCTCTTGCTCGCTCGTCCGTCTCCATCCGCTAACGCCGCCTCGCAGTCTTCTCCGGCGCCGCCGTCGCCGCAAACCTCAGCTGACTGGAAGTCAATTTCCATTCAATTTGTCTTTTTTTCTTTCCATTCAAACTGTCGGGTGTTATTTTTTTTTTTTAAATGTAATCTCTGCTGACGTATGAATAAAAGTCCGTAACGATCATAAAAAGGCCGATTGTTACCATTTGTTTTGGTTATCTCAATAATAAATTGGGCCAAATGATTCATTACATTATTAGGCTCCCTAACTTTGGTAAATTAGTTGGGCCTGGAGCTTATCATATCAATACACCAGCATTCGGACTTACATTCATAAATAAACAAAGTTTTATATTTTATATAATATATTAGAATTTATGTAATCCCCTATCTATATATAATTTCAAATGGGTTGAGCTTACGTGACAAACTCTCACGCTTCGTAATTCTATTTGGCAAAAAATCATGCTTTGGGATTAGACTTGGATATAAATTAATATTTTTTATCACACTAAATCCATAATTGATTTTTTCCTTATTTATTTTACAATTAGTTACCATAAATTATTATATTTTTTTTCCTACATTAATATACATTACATTTCATTTTCTTATTTAATTCATTCATTAGTTATTATAAATGTTTCTTCTTCTTATTTTAAGATTTTATAAATTTTTTGTTTGTATTTTATTTTTTATATATGATATATCAAATTAAGTATATTTTAACGATTTTAGATGTGACATCCATATAATATATACAATAAAAAATAGTAATATATATTCTTATAAATAAATTTTAAGTTTATTTATCAAACTAAATTAAAAGATATCAAATAAAACTATAAATTACATTATAAAGTAATAGAAATTGGTCTGTGTTCTTGTAAAAATAATATATATTTAAAATTTAATTGGTATGTTATCAATCTAATAAAAATAAATAATTATTTATCTAAATTCTAAAATTACATATAAAATTTAAAAACTATAAAGCACGACGGATACGACAATTGATGTATTAGACATCTAATTAAGTAAAAAATTAATCTATTTTGCTTAATATTAGACAAACATATTTCGCACTTATGCATATGCATATCACAATATTATTTCTATTTATTTAATAGTAAATAATATTGATAATTTTATATGATATAAGTAAAAAAGTTCAATATGAGTTGACATTTTTATTTAATATACGGGTGTTTAATTATTATGATTAAAAATGTATAATGTGACATTTTAATTAAAACCCAAAGTAATGTTTTATATAAAATTAAATTATTTTTTCTAATAAAGTAAAAAATTAATCTATTTTCTTAATATTAAACAAACATATTCTGCACTTATGCATATGCATATCACCATATTATTTCTATTTATTTAATAGTAAATAATATCGATAATTTTATATGATATAAGTAAAAAAAATCAATATGAATTGACATTTTTATTTAATATACAGGTGTTTAATTATGATTAAAAAAATATAATTTGTCAATTTAATTAAAACTCAAAGTAATGTTTTATATAAAATTAAATTATTTTAGTTTAAAAAAAATAATTTTTACATATGTTTCCTAATTCAACACCCGTATACTTACACGGGTATTGTACTAGTTATTATTATTAAAGAATCAAATGTTCAATAGGTACAAATCAAATATTGGTGTATTTGGATTCGGTTTAATTTCAATTCCAATACACTATTTTTATTTGACTTTGAATTTAATTTTCACGAATACAATTATATAAATCACAATTACAAAATGCGAATTTTACGGAAAAATTAATAGCAAGTGAAATGTTACGAACAATTTCAGCAAGTGAAAGCTACACCGACACGCTTGAAAATCTAGTAATTTGCTTGTACGCAATTCTTTAAGTCATACAAAATTAAAGGTTTGACACGATAAATCATTCAAATCAAAAGTCAAATTACTATCTAAAAGTAGTTGTTAATGGGGTACATAGAATATAAATTACACGGTCTGAAAGTTTGTTAAGCTTTCTGTTTCTAAAGAAAAATCAGAAACAAATTAATGAAAGAGAAGTTTGACATAAAAAATATTTTCACGAAAGAAGTTCTAAAAGACTCGACTTTTTTACTTATTATTACAGCGTTAGTTAAACTTTTGAAGTACTTTGTCAATGGTCCATAACTAAACTTATTGTAAATTTAGCATATTCAACGTGTTAGAGATTTGACTCGTTAAATACATTAAATAATTTATTTGATAAATAGATTATCTGAATTAGAGATTTATTGACTCGTTAAATACAATAAATAAATTTAGTATATTGAACGTAGAATACGTTGATGTTGCGAATCGCTACTTAATTACGAGACGACTATTTACAAATCGCTAATACAATCTACTAATCGAATCAAATATTACAATCTATTATCACCGTATATGGAAAATATATGCAACCTCACTTCATGAACCCATAAGACTCGTTAAAACGAGTTTAGGCAACGACCCAATTCTAAGATTTAACAAAATGAATCGGGCTGACCCATATATTTAGAAATGCAAATGAGTCAAGCTGAGTTGTTGAGCATTGATGATCTTACTAAACCATGCTCGATTAATATGACACCTGCTCGAGCCCAAAATCAATTTCAAAATTTTTGAGCTCGGTCAAACTTGAGCTCGAGTTGACTTGTTAGCCGCTCGACTAATTTGCAACCCTACATACTAAAGTCATCGTTTTGAAGGCCCACCAACCCGTTACTATTATTTCATAATAAGTGTTTCGCTAACCATTGATTAGTGAATACATTTTTCTACTAAGAAAAAAATTATATTTCAAATCACTATATTTAGACAATGATGTAAGAGCTAAGATCTATAGTTTAATACAAAATTGTTACAACGTTAACCTAACTTTTAACGAACAAGACAATCCCCAAAAGTTTCCATTTAGACTATGGATTCGTATTGATGTACTTATGAGAGCTATATTAAATATTATAAATTAGTATATTCGTTATGTAACTGCCAATTCTATCGGTGTCATTGTTTTGGAGTCCATATATGACAAAAAAAATTGACATTTTTGTTTTAGGTTTACAAATTACAACTACTTAAATTAATGGCTTTAACCTATAAGCTATTTTGAAGTGATTAGTTAATTAATGATACTTGGAAAACCACATGTTGTATATGTGATCACTTAATTATTATTGTAATATTCAAACGGTAGTTTTTTTTGTTAGTCTGTCTAATGGTAAGACAATTATAACATATGTGATCACTTAATTATTGTATATGTGACCACTTAATTATTATACTTAGATATCGTACTTTAAAGTATGATATAGACAAAAGTATAACATTTTATAACATATATATTTTGGAAAAAAAAAAGAAGAAGACAAATACGATGAACGAATGGTTAATTAGCCTAACAATATTTGTGATCTTAAAAAAAAGTATGATTAACTTCTGGAAATTTGACAAACATGTATTGATATTCGCTTTAATGTATTTACTAATTAAGATTAGTCAGCAATAGGAAAGGGAGGTAGAATTAGTTGGCCTGCATGTATGATCCAGTTCAAACTAGCTAGTTATACCTTCCTCATATATCAAAAATTCATTTTTTATCCAAATAAAAATTAAATGTGCTAATTTTTTTTAACTAATTGTTGAATTATTGAAATAAATTAAATATGTTACTTATATAAAGATAATGGTCCAATTGCAATCTTGAGTATTGAAAAGTGAAGGGCCCATTAATTCAGGAAGACTAATAAGATGTAATGGCAAGATAATGATAATTTTGGGATAGATATATATAAATATTATATTCTGTAAAAAACATAAAAATTATAGTATTTCACTATTTCATAACATAAATAAGCATTTTTATTTAAGAAAATAAAATAAAACTGTACAATCCGCCTAAAATAGCCGCGCGTCAAATAAGAATTTGTGCTAATACTAATATCATTTGTCAAATTCCAGCTCTCTATACTCTGCGTATATATTAATTAGAAAAAGACTATAA